>PVKE010002294.1:43886-85059 GCA_004027555.1 Craseonycteris thonglongyai | reverse complement strand
AGGAAGGAAGGAAGGAAGGAAGGAAGGAAGGAAGGAAGGAAGGAAGGAAAGAAAGAAAGAAAACAAGCAAGCAATTGGTATTTCTAGCAGCCTCCAAACCATTTTTTCCCTTTCAGCCAGTTTCCTTATATTAGCAAAGTATTATATGGACCTAAAACACCGTTTATTTGCTTATCAGGCTTTGCAGCAAACTGCTTTGTTGCAAAAGACCAAGACCACTGATCGCCTGCCTATAGCCTAAGTTGGACAACTGATTTTTCTTTTTTGTCTCTTTCTCCTGCCTTCCTCTTCCCTTTGTTCTTTAGATTTAGAGTTCTGTGATACTTAATGCACAATACCCTTCCCAGCAGCCTTAAAGCAAGAAACATTTGGTTAGGGTTATAATCACAATTTCAATTATTTACACGTTAGGAAATATTGCCGTTGGGGTCTCAGAGTTATTTACTTTGGTGTTTTCTTCTATTTCAAAGTGCTAAAATATTAGCTCTATTCATTACACACTGAGTGTTTTTAACATGATTCTTCCCGCTGCCCTCACCCTGTCTGAAATCCAATTTACAGCCTGCTACAGGCCTCGTATGTTTTTTATGAATGATTTTCTGGGGTCACATTAGTCTGGCTCCTTGTTACTTTACACTCATTTCACTTTTCCGCAGTAAAGTAACGAGATTCGATCTCTTCGTAATTAATTCTCAGAGCACCCTGAAGGAGGCATAGCCAGAATGTTGTGCATCTACTCTTGTTGAAGTCTCCCGAGCACAATGGGGAAGAGGGAGGAGGTCGCCCTGTCCTCCTTTTCAGTGTAAACTGGGGCCCAAGTCTGAGCAGACAGCAGGGCAGAGCAGGGAGGCGGGGGCAAGCAGACCAGTGAGAGCGACACGAGCTGGGTACGATGGCAGCCAGGCCCAGTGTCACCCCAGCCCACCCTGCCTTCATTGTGTGAGAACCAGGGCCATCACACACACTGCTCCAGTGGAGCCCGGGGAGAGGGAGCAAAGGAGGCAGATGGGAGCACGGCTTCTTTGCTTTCTCTCCTCCAGCCTGCTGGCTCCCTGAGCCCACCTCTTCCATCCTTGATGGGCGCTTTCATTGTTGCTGGAAGCCTTAGAGATGAGACACCCTAAAGGCGGGCGCTGTCCCCCCGTTCTCTCGTGTAGATCTAGCATTGTCATATTTCTTCGTCTACGAAGCAAAAGCAAAAACTTCTTCCAAAGTTTTGCAAAGAGTTAAAGTGAAAAACTTACCTTTATTTGAGAGGAAAGTAAACAGTTCTCTCAAGTTGTCAACTGAGGAAAAGAGTAACTTGCGGTTATAATGTTTGCAAAGAATTGATGCAGAAAATAGAAAAAGCAATGAGAGAGAATGTGTGTTAAGAGAACGTGGAGAGAATCCATGTAAAGCCTCTAGCGCAGTGGCCTGAGATGAAAAAGCGTGTATAAGGGGTAGCTGTTATTATGTACATCGCTAGTGTTACAGGGGACTCTCAGTTACCCAGCACCATGAGAACTGGTAGATGCTGAATAAACATAAGGGGACCTTCTCTTCACTGGAACTCAAGCAAACAACACTCTCAAGCAACTGGCAAAATCTCAAGCAACCAGCAAAAATATTTTTTTGCTTGAGTTCCAGTGAACAGAGAGTCTACTGTATATTCTCCAAGCAGATTTTTGTCATTTAGCAAGAATTGGCTACTGGAAACACCTTGAAAAGTAAGTTAATTTTTTTAAAGCACTTTCACATGTATTATCGTATCAAACTTTTACACTAATCAGGTAAGAGGAGCAGGTAGTGTGATTCTCATTTCACAGACGAGGAAACTGAGAATATGGAGGTGAAGTAACCCTGAGACGAGAACTACCATGCTTCCTTCACTTCTTTTCTATCTTCTCTCTTCCTACTTACCGTCCTGACCACATGCAATGGGACCCCATCTGGAGAAGATCTGTATGCTTCCTGCTATGTCAAGAACTGAAGGAACAGTGAATGTCAAGTCTATCTACTCAGGGCTAAAGGATCAGCAAACGCCCTTGGCCAAAGTGAAAATATCACATGCTCCAATTCTTTATTTTTAATTAATTTATTTTTTATTTATTAATTTTTTGACAGAGAGAGAGATACAGAGTGAGAACTGAACTGGGGGCACTCCCCAGTTCAGCATATGGTTCTACATGGACCAGGGCTGGGATTTGATCCTCGGTCCCCAGCGCTGCAAAGTGAGCGCTTAACCCACTGAGCCACCCCGGCTTCCCCACATGCTCCAATTCTGTTTATCAGTAATAGAGCAGACACAATCCATTGATTGCCAATTATCTTACTACTGGATCTAACTCTCCAACTGGAAGGACAAGAAAGGTATGCTATGTACTCACACCTTGTTCACCTCACCATCCTCTCCCCCACCCCACCCCACTCCCCCCAAAAAATATATATGTAAAATATCACTGAAAATGAGGCATCACTAGGAAATTCTGCTCAGTTATATAGGTGAAGACAACTGCAAGTTGCCCAATCTTGACATTGATATAAAACCAGCATATAAGCTGGGAACATTGCATTATTTCAGTTGTTAGCTCAGAAAGTAATTTCATTTTATAAAGGCACCAAAAGGGGAAAATATTGTTTGGAATTACAGAAGAGATTCTTAAATTGTGTTATAGATGTGACCAAAATCTGTTGGGAGTCCAAATCATTAATAACAAAAAAATACAAAAAAAAAAAAAAAAAAAAAAAAAAAAAAAAAAAAAAAAAAAAAAAAAAAAAAAAAAGAAAGAAATAACAGACCCTAATATGATAGTAAATTAAAAACAGTCATAACGATGATAATGTTCATATATATCACAATAAAGGGCAGCTTTGAGCAATACTAATGCAATGATTTGTCCTACACCAATAAATCTACTAAAGCATTCATCAGATAAGATTTAGGCCAGTGCATGGATTGTGAAACTACAGCTAGTAAAGTTCCCAGTTATTCTCAGTTCATCCATCAGTTCTTCCCAAAAGCCTTCAATAACGGATCCCTCATTAATCACTTTTTAATATGTTGGCTACATTACATGATATATTTTCATCTCCTTTCATTTAGACTGAGTTGCCAATATAGTTTTAGAACCAAAATTAATTAAAAGAAAAAGAGTTCAGTGATTAGGCATTGTTCCTGGCATTTGCTCTTGAGTCGTAAGTTCATGGGAACAAATATCAATAATTAATGCTTTATTTCCCCCTAGCATTGTGTATTTCAAACTAAAACAAAAACCTCTCTAAACAGACTTCAGGGCAGAAAAGTTCTTCATGTGAAAAGAGACTCCCTATTTACCAGAGAGAGAGCATTGGGATTTTGGGATGACCAATTGTCCCATAAATCTAGTCAACCTACAGCAGGAACTAAAGGTCTCAATGTAGAACTTCTGGGACAGAGCAAAAAACACTAGAAAATAAATAGTGTCTACTCATGAAAGAAAAAATATAAACAGTATACACTTGGGGGTGGGGTAAAGAAATAGCCTCATTAGTACTCAAAGAAATAAAAATCAAAACAAATTTTTATTTTTACTTATCAAATTATTACAGAATTTTTGAACACATAATTGTCCTAATTGTACCCACTGAAAAGGACACGGGGCTTGCTGAAGAAGTCAGAGGGACGATTTAGGATCAGTGCCAGTGCATGAAACCCTCAGCTGAACTACTTAGAGATACAGGGTCATCAAAGTGAACCAAATCAGAAACTAGGCAGAAAATCCAAATTTAAATATCCAGAGAAAGATTGGAAAGGGGAAAATCCTGGCAGGGCCAGAGGTGGTGATCAGAGGCAGAATTAGGAGTTTGTGAAAAAACAGTTTCAGTACAAATGAGCCTCAAAGGTCAATGAACACAGTTCTGCTTTCAGGCAAGCAGGAGTAATAGGAACTGAATTTAACCTCTCCACTTAAACTGTTTAAAAGGTGGGTAAAATATGTGAAACAACAGTTTTTGAAAATTAGACAATTGGCATTGTAGGGTAGTAATGCCTGAGAAGAAAATAAGCAAGGACAGTCTTACAGGTGACTGCACATGAAGACCCAAACAGAGCTTAGCAGTGTCTATGACTTGAGGAGATCGAGTTCTGGATTCAGAGGACCCACGCTGTATAAAATTCTGGGGAAGGAGTACTGGAAAGGAGAGAATGTCACTGAAAACCTCTGGAGATCTGCAGAGGGCTACCCTGGAATATTTTGCTAAATATTGATTAGCACATGATGTAAAAGAATGACAAAGACCAAAGAAAGAAGCAATGGAAAGGGTCATGCAAATACATCATCAGGGAAAATAACCAGGTAAAGAGAGGGGCTACTCTCACAAGCTGTAGTAGGAAGAACTCACACAGAGAGCATTGAATAGAGTCCTCAGAAGAATTTTGGCTCAGAAGTAAAACCAAATTAATGTTAGATTGAAGGCCACTCTAGATTTACCTTAAGAAAACTCTCATCAAATAACTGTGTCCCAGAAAAAAAAAAATTTATATAAAGGATTAAAAAGAATCCAGTAACTAACCAATTCAGAAACCAATATTAAATTCATAATTTTTGCATTGAATCAAAATTACTAGGCATGTAAAGAAGCAGAAAATATAGCCTATATAAGGAGAAACGTCAATCGATAGAAATAGACCCAGAAATGATACAAATGAAAGAATTAGTAAACAAAGATACTAACCAACAATCATAAATATACTTCACATGTTTAAGAAAGTAGAGAAAAGTTTAGGTATGACCAAGATGATGTAGAAAATGTGAAAACACATAGTAAAACTTATAAAAATCATAATATCTGAGAGGAAAAAACCCTGGATAGGATTAACAGACACAGTAGAAGTAGCAGATACAAAATAGGGCACAGGACTACGCAACACAAAACACAGGGAGAAATGACACTATGGGGGAAAAGAAATAAACAGAGAATTGATGAACTGTAGAACAATATCAAGTGAACTCACATATGTGTAATTAAAGTCTCCAAAGAAGGGGGAAGCAATAAAAGTACTTGAAAAAATAAAGGCTTGATATGATTAAAACTGTAAACCCATAGATCAAAGAAGCTGAATGACCTCCAAACAAAAGAAACAAAGAAAACCACATCAAAACAAGTGATAATCTCATCTCTGAACATCGATATCACAGAATCATGAAAACATAAATACATAAAGAGGAAGAAAACTAAGAATAATAGCAAACTTCTCATCAGAAACAATGTAATTCAAAAGACAGAGCAGCTTTATCTTTAATATATTGAAAAAAATAAAAATTAAAAATTAAATTTTGGGAGAAACAAAATTGTCAACCTAGAATTCTATCATCTGGGAAAATATCCTTCAAAGTGAAACAAAGACTAGAGAGAAAGGGGATGAAATAAATACATCCTCTGTCATGAATCAATAACAAAGAACATAAGACAATAGGAAATAGACTGATGAACATAAAGGGAGAGAATGCTCATTTGTATAAATTTTTCAGAGAAAGACCCCTTCTGAAGAGACAAAGTCCTTCAAGAGCCAATCATGAAGATACAGAGGCAAAAAGCAACCGAGGCAGACAGAAACAGAAAGTGCAAAGGCCCTGGGGCATGAATGTGCCTGGTGTGGTAAAGAACAGCAAGGAGGCCAGTATGGTTATATCAGAGTGAATGAGAAGAGAGATCACAAATGATGATGGTGGCAGAACAAGGGTGCATAAAGAGAAACCAGGAAGCAGTGGCAGTTGTCCAGGAGAGTTATGATGGGCTGGGGGCAGGCTGTTAAGTGTGGCAGGTAGGTTAATAGACCCACAAAGACATCACATGCTAATCATGAGAAACTGTGAATATGTGACCTTCCATGGGAGAAGTAATTTTGCAGAGGTGATTAAGTTCAAGGCCTTGAGTTGGAAAGAATAATCCTGGTATCTGGGTGGGCCCGGTCTACATCATGTGGGTCCTTAACAACAGAGACCCTTCCCCAGCTATTGTCTAAGGAAGATAGGGCTATGAAAGTGTGGTCAGAGAAATACAACAGGGCTGTCATTGGAGATGGAAGAAGAGCATTGAGCTCAAGAATGAGTGAGGCCTCTGGAACCTGGAGATGGCAAAGAAGAGTCTCCCCAAAGCCTCCAGAAAAAAATGCAGTCTTGAAGTCCGTATCAGACTTCTGACCTCCAGAACCATGAGAGGATAACTGTGTTGTTTTAAGTCACTAAGTATGTGGTAACTGGTTATAGCAGCAATAGCAAGTGAAATAGCAGGAATGAAGGGAGAACGAACACATAGGCCGCGGTGCAGAAAACAGCCAGTGGAAGAGGGAAAAGTAAAACTGAAGGCAGGGAAGCAGCAACAAGCAACTTTGTGTGTTCTGTGTCCAGGGTTCAGCTCTTGAACATAGCCTTTATTTAAAAGAGTTACACTCACGTGCCTTTACTTATGCCGGTCATAGAAACAGAAATTTCCACCATCCTTATACATTTAGAAGAGCACAGCATATGTATCATAACACGGAATTTGAGGCTGGGCAATATGGTGAAATGCCATCATAGAAAAGAGGCCGTGCAGGCTGATTGAAGAGATGGTGATTGATTATAGGAACAACCACTACAGTTAGGATCGCATCAAAATCAGCTTTAATCACACGAGAGAAAAGTCACATGGGAGGATCTTCCACGTATTTTTGCTGAGTGCTCTTCTGGGGCTGGCATGGGGCAGGCATGTGAAGTCGGCATTCATCACTAGAGCAGGGCTGTCATCTCCAGAAACTCCTTTGCTCAACTGGGAGGACTGTCGAGACCACCCCTTGAGTTCCAGCCTCCTACACTCACGTTTCCACAGCCCCGAGGTCACTCTTAATAATCTGAGTGAGATCAGTCAGTATTCTTCATGCCCACATGGATGAAAATCAAGGCATAACAAACAGTCACTGAGCCCTACGTGGCTCTCTGCAGATTTGCAACATCTGGCCTACATCTGGGCCCCTCAGGAGAGTGCTGCTGATCACCAGAATTCTTTTCTTCTTCTTGGAGCAGCCTTCTCCAACCCATAAATTTCCAGTGTCTTTAGTTCTCACTTATCTTTTGCAGAAACAGATTTCTTCTTCGGTGGAAGGAAGATATTGAGGAGATTCAGAAAAAGTTACTTCTCCTGCTCATATAGGATGTAAAGGACACGTAGAAGACACGGGCTTATGCCACAAAGAAGTCATCAGTACCTCTTAGGAAAAGCAAGGTCACAGAGAACAATGCCATGAATTTTTAAGCATTTACTATGTGACACATTCTACCCATAATTAGTATTTAATCCTAACAACACCACTTTGAAGGAGGTATCATCACCTCCACTTAAAGATGTAGAAATTAGGGCTTGAAGGACTTAGATAATTCACCAAGTCAGGGTTCGACCCCAGGTCTGTGTGACACCACTATACAGAAGCGCTCTCGCAGATAATGAGGAAAAGTCCTGGATCCTTTGACATCTCTCACTCTTCTATTCAAACACTTAAATGTAAAGTTGAACCGTGGACAGCCTATAATAGAATTCTGATGCCCTAAATGACAGCTTTTGCTTCCAACGGTCTCATCTAGAAAAGTATTCTGCGATGTTTGCTACGTGGAGCCAAGAGTTACACCAAGAGACAAGGTATTTAAAAATAAAGAACCCAGAGTCGGTTGGAGAGGTACATTTTTTTTTTTTAAAGAATTGCTTTTTTATTTTTGACAGAGAAAGACAGAGAGAAACAGAGAGAATGGGAAGGGCCCAGAGCAGTCTCCATAGTTGTACATCATCCGTTTTCAATATGGTTTCATTCCACACAGGTGGGCAGGGGCCGTGCTGGGCGGGAACCAATCTGGGGAAACTCCCGCATGGGAAGCACACCCCAGTTCAGCATATGGGTCTGCACAGACCAGGGCCAGAACTCGATCTTCCGACCCCGGGGGCTGCAAAGTGAGTGCTTAACCTGCTGAGCCATCCTGGCTTCCTGAGATATGCATTTTTAATGTCACTAGCACATTTGTATTTCTGTCAGCCTGGCCATTTCCTCTCCTTTGTCCACACCTGCTGTAAGCCCAACCTCTTGGATGGTGTAGCTGGTGATTCTTCCCATCTAAGTAACTTCTAGTGATGAAGATCCATCCAGATCACTATTGGTAATCTAACTACTCATCCTACTGGCAATACAGATAGCATAAGGTTAAGAATGAGTTATTTGGTGGAGAACAGACTTGGGCTCAAATCGCAGCTGTATCACCAACTAGCCATATAGACCCATTGGTAAGGCATAGCTTCCCACACCTCAGTTTTCCTACTTGGGAAACAAAAACAGCAAAACTTCACAGGGTTCTAATAAGGACGATGAGGTCATCTGTATAAATCTCTTAGCACAGTGGCACATAGTAAGCAGTCAACAAATGTTAGCTATTAGTGCTATTACCACATAGCTCAGGACACAAGTGGCAATTAAAACCAAGGACAAACACTGCAGACCAAAGCAATGAGCCCTTAACTCAGTATGAACCTCTAGAGAGACCTTTGCAATGTGTGTGCCTTGGAACATTGCTAATGCTGGGCAACACAGAGACAGGGCCCATCGTCAGCACATCTGAAATGTTTTCACATGTTCCCCTGGTGTCAGGCCCCCAACTAGCCATGGTCACACTCCCCTGCCTGTTACTCTTGTTCAGGAGCCCTGCCCCTGGAACCATACAGAGATGATCCATGAAGACGATTCACTGAGGTAAGAAACGAAAATATTAAGACATTTCTATATTTTATGGCCTTCTAAACTTATAAGTGATATATTTAAAAATAGCCTATTATATTAATATTTGTGCTGAATCTAAAAATACACATAGGATACACATTCAATTTTTCTTTTAAACAGGAAGTGAAATCTGTAAACAATTGAGGATAAGAGTTCTAGCCAGTTCTTAAAGGGATACAAAGTTATAAGCATACATGCCTTGCAGTGCTGTGTAGGTAGCTACGTGCAGGCGCTGAAGGAGTGGTGGAGAAAGTGGGAAACTGGAGAGTTTGTGTCCTGCCTCCAGGTGTTCAAAATCAAAGACAGTTCGAACATCTGTAACTATTTTTTTTATAACATTTGCCGAGCCAGTCAAGGTGGCAGACGTTATTTGGCCCACAAGGTTCAGGTGACTTATCCCTCCGCCGCAGGGCCATCAGCTCATCACTCTTTGGTCCCTACTGGTCCCATAGAAGTCAGCACAGAATCCACACCCACGTGATCGAGGCAGCTGGGGTAGACCCTGAACCAGGAGCCACGATACCCGAACAGAAATCCCAGCTCTGCTCTTTACTCAAGGCAGCTGAGGCATGTCATTGGGTAAATCCTTTCATTCTGAGGTTCCGTGTCCTCATCTCCTTCTGGAATAACCCCACACACCTCAGAGAGTTGCTGTGAACTCGAGTCAGGGGTGCCCAACCTTCTGGCTTCCCTGAGCCACATTGGAAGAATTGTCTTAGGCCACACATAAAATATACTAACACTAATAATAGCTGATGAGCTAAAAAGGAAAAAGAATTGAAAAATAATCTCATAATGTTTTAAGAAAGTTTATGAACTTGTGTTGGGCTGCATTCAAAGCCTTCTGAACCACATGCAGCTCATGGGCCACAGGTTGGACAAGCTTACACCAAAGTGCTCCAGTGATTTCAGAGACAGTGACTCTAATCGCCCATCTCTGGGGCAGTTTAGCCACAGAGACAACAGGGATGACTTACGGGTGAACACTAGTTGATTGTCTGCTCTGTGGAAGGGGAAGGAAAACTGTTCTGTGTCATCTGGATGGAAAATCCAACATAAGGAAGAATTGTGGGAACAGAACTGAAAATTTGCACTGCCTTGTCAAATACTGGCTTCGCCATCACGGAAGTGTTCACACGAAGGCTATCTGTCTAGAGATTTTCTAAAGCAGCCTCGTTTTGAGTGAGAAGTTTGGAGCAGACAACTTCGACGTTACCTTCAAACACTAAAATGTTCTCATTTTAAATCAAGTGAAATAAGGATCAGCTAAAGTGTAGCATGAGTGCCAACAATGTAAGGCCCTCTGGCAGGTTGAGGGGGAAGAAGACAGCTACTTGGCTACAGAACTACGTTTTTGTTTCCTTCCAATCATACAGCTCCCTAATTCATGCACACTAGACCTGTGCCTGCCCCCCCCCCCAGAAGCCCCTAAACCCCTGCCATCTGGAATAACTTGTCCAACAATTCACTTAGCCTAGTGTCCAAGACCATTTGACTTATCCCTCCTCACAGAGATTGTTTGGGAAAGATGCTGAAGACGAATAAATCATATCAGTATTAACACTTTAAGCAATTTGTTCACCAATATTTTATCTCTAGCCCAGACCTTGCCTTTGAGGACCAGACCCGTAGAGTCAACCTATAAACATCCCCTCTAAATTCAACACTTGCTAAAATAAACTTACCATCGTCTGCTCACCCCCGCCTTCCAGCATTTCTTGTCCTCTCAGTAATGACACTTTTCCCACTCCGAAGCCTGGAGTCACTCTTGCCCCTGCATACCCACTTCCTCCCCACAGCCTGTCACTTTACATTCTAAGTACTCCTTGAATGGGTGAACTCTTTTCCTCCTCTTCCATGACTCTTCACTAAAGACCAAGTTTCCATTATCTGTTGCCTGGACTCCTGCAGTAGCCCCAGTGGGCTTCTTCATCTACTCTTGCCCTCCTTCCATTATTCACTGCCTGCACCTCCCACTGCCCTAAAACAGAGTTTCAAATGAGCCAAGGAACGTCAGTGTCTAGCTCTGAATCGCCACTCAATCTCCCATTCCTGCTCCCCCTCCCTCTTTAACTCCAGCCACACTGGCCTTTCTGTTCCTCATAGTTTCATGCTTTTCCATTCACTACAGGGTCTCCATCCACGCTGCTCCCTCTGCCGGACGTCTTTTCCCTCCTTGCTATGCCTTATTAGGTGTCACTCATCCTTCAGATCTTCGCTTACGTAAGCGTTGCATCCTCGAAGAAACCTTCTGTTACCTCTCTGACCTGGTCACATTTGCTTACTGTGGGCTTTTTGTTGTTGTTGTTGTTGTTAAGATTTTGTTTGAGAGAAGGTGAGAGAGAGAGAGAGAGAGAGAGAGAGAGAGAGAGAGAGAGAGAGAGAGAAAGGAGGGCCCAGAGCAGTCTCCACAGTTGTCCATCATTAGTTGTGACGTGGTTTCATTCCACACAGGTGGATGTGGGGCCACACAGAATGGAACTGAGCTGGGGGCCTCCTGCACACGAGGTGAGAACCCTCACTGCCTAACCAGACCGGCGGTTACCAGTTATGGCAGTTTAGCATATGAGGTTGCGTGGTCTGTGGCTGGGGATCGAACCCCAGACCTCATGATTGTGAGGCAAGCACTCAATCACTGAGCTATCCCGGCATCTCCTCTATTGTAGGCTCTTGAGGGAACATGTAGCACTTGTCACAGATGAAGTTGTATATTTGTGTGAGATTATTGTCACTGCTGTGTATTTCTCCCAGGAAACTATAAAATCAACGAGGGCAGAAACAGTGCCATTTTTGCTTATCACAAGGTCCTAGAATGTTGCACAGTGCCTGTAACATCGCAGGACCTCAATAATTATCTGGTTAGTAACTAAAAAACTCAATAATGATGAATAAAAGTAACAGTGAATATTACAGGTTCTCACGCAATGACTTCATCTCTCCAGGCCTGATTTTAACTTTGTGAAATCTGGAGGCAGGGGGAGCAAATACAGAATGAACCAGAGAAGGAATGAGATGTCATTTAGGACTGCCAATGATTCAAATTCTTCGGTTCCAGAATGCAAAATTTTTTTAACTTTAATTAAAAGATCCAAAAAGAAAGTTGTTCACATGCTGAGCTCACAAATACATGGTTCGTTTGTTTTTTCCCCCATAAACAGAGCAAACAGATGCTATCTGCAAGGCCCACAGCGCATCTGCATGGATAAAACAGCAACACTTGAAGTGTCCTGGGAAGGAAGTGACTTGCATATTTGCTCCCTGGCACGCATGTGCCACACACGCTCTTTCCTGATAGCACTGAAATGGCCACGTACAGACACGAGGTCGTGGCTTTGGATGTATTCTTCAAGTTCACCATCAGTCCCTGCACTTGAGAAATATTCCTGTTCAAACAAAATTTTTTTTTTTAAAGAATTGCTGGCTGGAGGGCTTCTTCTCTCCCTGTCACCCTCCCTGTCTCCAGCTTTCACATCTGAGTGTTGTCAAGTTATCACACATGCACTAATCAAAACAAGGGGAATATGAGAAATGGCTAGAAAGTTCTCTGCCAAATATGAAGACTGCCTAAAGAATGTGGTGGCACCAGCCACTCAAAAAACTCAACATATTTCTGAAAAAAATAAAATGACATAAAACTTTGATAGGTTTACAATATTTCCTAGTAAGTATGTCAAAGATAATATTTTTAAGTATTAAAATGGTTACATGGTTAAGGAGTTTTCTCAAGCAAGGAGGACAAACTGAGACATATAATGTACTTTTCAAAATAATGCAGTAGCCAAAATAAATGGAAATGATTTTTTTTTTCTAATTCCCACAAGAGACAATACAAGAAAAAAGGTGGGAACAGAATGATTTGCTCTGGGAGCCATGGCCCCAGAGCAGTGTAATCTAATTTGCATATGAGACTGGGAGTTCCTGGAATTGAATTCCCATGTGGTCTTTAAACTCCCACCCCTATTTCCACCACTGACTACATGCAGCTTTTTATAGTAACTGGACATTCAGCTTAGTAAACACAGCAAAGTTCAGCTAATCACTAAAAAAATGGGACGAGTATACTACTCTAAGATGGTGACATCTCCAATAACCTTTGGTAGTTACTGAAACAAGGGAATACTGTAGCTACTGACAGTTAAGCCAAAAAAGAGAAAGAAAAAAAAAAGTGAATGTTTCCTACTCCATCTATTTTCTCCCTTCAAATTTCAGACAACTTTGCCCTACCACACCCAGTTCCTTGTCACTGGTTCCAAGGAGTGGCACCAGCTGAGGCAAGAGGACATTCTTGCGACCTTTTTTCTCAAAAGACTCCTGGTGAGATGGCGCTTCTGCAGGAGCCTACCCACTTCATCATCTGTGTCCATCTTTCTGTCCTGGGAGAGACAAGTTCCAGGGGGAAATCAGCTTTCCAAGGCAGCGCACATCAAACCTTGGATGGAAAGCAGTGATGGGCAGATCGACTCCGACGGCTGGCTTCCCCACTTAGAATGTGAGTCACTGACCTGGCCAGTTTATTTAATCACTTGGAAAGTGGTAAGAATGAACAGGACGTGTAGTGATTAGTAATTCAGACTGGTTTCAGAGATTCGTGTTTTTCACTGTTAAGACGCCAACTCCTGCCTTTCTCTCAGTCAACAGGAAGTGAGAATGGCAAGCCAAATTTGACACCACTTGACGTAACCAGGGATGGACTTCAGCCCTTATTTCTCCACCAAGTAACACAGAGATTTTGAAAGTGATCTTTTCTAGTTAAACACATTTATTACTCGTGGCTAAATAGAGAATTAAGAATTGAAGGATACTTGTTTTGATAACTCAGATTTCACCCTTTCTTCTTACCTGGCTCTCATTTAATAAAGAGTAAATACAAAGAAAAAAATTAGGTCTCAGATAGAGATCTGAAGACAGTAAGAATAAGAAGAAATAACATTTGTTAAATAAACTACTCCTCAAACCAATCAGGAAAATATTATAAATGGAGACAAACACAAAATTTACTGATTGTTTTTCATCATGCTACATTTGTGGAATATTCTAAACTGGGCATAGTAAGACACAGCCACATAGTCAAAAGTGAAGCAAATAGACATTCATGAAACATTTCCTATTTCTGGTTACAATTACTATTGCAATAATTGATTCATGTTCAGCTCTTTCCAACTACAATTGTGGGATTAGCAGTGAGATTTAAAATGTGATCATTTCACATGGAGTGTTGGGCAAGGGAAAGCAATATGTAAATGTCTTTGCACTCATACCTGTTTTTTTCTTTATTTTCTGTCTTTCCTTCCTAATCCAACCCATCCCCAGTCCTCAGATTACTTTTCTTAAAATATCACTGCTGTGCATTTATTCACTTGAAATTGGCTGGACCCTGACCACATGTCAATGGTCACTCAGCTAAGCACAGAGAAGAAAGGATAATGGGATGGTCTTGTTCTTGAAAAGGTTACAGTCAGTGATACTTCTCTAGTTGACTCTTCCGTTTCTCTCAGGGACCAAAATCCAGTTTGAACTTTAACCTGATATTCCTGAACTCCTATATTTAGCACCTGACGAAAGTATCTTTTCCCAAAGTGCCCCTCCATCTTATTGACTAAAATGCCTCTCTTCCTTTGCGTATTCTCTCAGAACCTAACTAATTTACCTTTAACAAAACCATTTCCAACCTTCCTGCTTTTTCCCTTTCCTAAATTCCAAGAGCCTGGATTATCTTAATCAATTTTTTCAGTTTGATGATCCCACATACCCTGTCCCAACCGAAATTCAATTACAAATACATGGATGCATATAAACATACATACATACGTTCTTGTGTATCAACCCATTTCCTGTTTAGAAAAAAAGAAAAGTAGCTTGCTGCTATGTTCATTTAACTTTACGTACACACACTTTTTGAGGCTGAAGCAAATCTGACTGGTTTTCAATGTGAAAATAAAATATAAAACTGTTCTTGGAGTTATTTCTAAAGAGAACTTGTCTCTACTATTAATGTAACAGAAATACATATGAAGATCAGTATTTAATAAGTTTTCTCATGCATAGGAAAGCAACATTTTCTAGGATTTGACATTTTCAGCGATTGAGAATTACTATATTTTATAAATGGAAATACCACTATACTAAAAATAGGATGTTATTAATAGAATGATGTCATTTGTTTCCAAAGACTATCAATATGCTTGAGCGTTGTGAAAATAATAATGAAAGTGAGAAATTTCATGGCAAACTTTGGGGGGGTGAGGTTAGGACTGTAATCTGCAAGTTATCTCGGCGTAAACGCTGCAGCCACAAGCATTGCTGGTAAGAATTCTCAGGCCAAACAAGAAGCACATTAAAGAAAAGGAGGCTGGACTTGGGACATTCATTGTATAATGAAACCTGGGGCAGATGCTCCATTGGTGTAATGAGGTTGGGATTATTACTTCACCAAAAAAATGTGGATGGGGTCCAAGCCATGTTATTAGGAGGAATATAATCTCTCATGTAACCCAGAAAGGATGATCTTTAGAAGAAAATTCATTCTTATCATAGCAAGCACTGTTTCAGATTCCTTATGGGAAAACAGTGACTCCCTGAAGGGGAAGCCACTCACTGCTCCTTCCCCATAGCCCTCCGCAAGGCCCCAGAATTCCTTCTTCCTGCTCCCTCACCCTGACTCTCCACAACTCACACACCCCCCCCACCCCCCGTGTCACCTCATGGACACACCAAACATTAGCACCTCATGGACACACCAAACATTAGCACCTACCCCTTCATCAGAGTCAACAAAGACTTTTCTGTAGGGACAGTGGAGAATCCTAAGGAAGGAGGACAGCAAACTGTAGAAGGAGTTAAGAGGAGAGGTCTCCCAGAGTGAAGACAGAGGGAGAGTGGAAGCTTGGGGATTGTCCTTGTGGGAAACGCTTGGAAGGCCTAGGCCATGTGGCCCCCTCTCTTCTTGTGGGAAAAAAGGATTAAGTTGGCTGGCTAGTGACCGGGCTTCCAATTCTTCCCTCTCCTCCTAATGGTTTTATGACTCTGAAACAGTTAGTTACCCAAAGTCTTCAGTAAAAAACAAAAAGACCAGCAAAGACAAGTGGGAAATGAGCTACTGAGGGTTATCCCAGTCCATCACTGCTCATTATAAACTACTGGCCAAGACCTCCCTGGCCATGACTAGAAGTCGAAGAGCTATAAAACCGGAGGTCACCCTGCTCCCCAGCCCTACTCCCAGCATCCACAACCCTAAGGTCCCTGGTCTACGCAGGTTCTAACATTGCAGAAGCCAAGCCCCCCTTTGATTTAGGGAAATTAGGGCATTAAAAAGAAGACTTTCTTTGAGCACCTTCTTTCTGTGTCTCTGTAACTGACCACTGATGTTTCAGTCGCAATTTCAACACTGTTTTGTCTGCTGAGTCATCTTCAGTCTTATGAATAACTGTGTCAGAATAGTTTTCCAATCCACGTTCTGACTAAGTGTCACTGGAAGAAAGTATTCATGGACAGCTACTCCCTCCCAGCTACATGTACCCCTGTGGGTCACACAGAGGCCAGCCTGGCTTTGCGATGATTTGATTCCCTCCTTCTGGTCTCCCCACAACTTTGAAGCCAGATGTCATGCATCTTGGTGCTCAAACTCAACAGTATCAAGTATGTGGCACACTAATTGTTATAGCCATTGTCATATATGCCTGCTATGGTCATTTACTATGTGTGCCAGGATTGTTGTGTCCTTATTCACTTTCTCTATCTTTAAAAAATAAAAAGAGGGGAAGCCGGGATGGCTCAGTGGGTTAAGCAATCACTTTGCAGCGCTGAGGACCAAGGATCGAATCCCGGCCCTGGCCCGTGCGGAACCATATGCTGAACTGGGAGCTCCCCCAGTTCAGTTCTCTCTCTCTCTCTGTCTCTGTATCTCTCTCTCTCTCTCTGTCAAAATAAATAAATAAATACATAAATAAAATATATTAAAGATTGATCCCTTTATAAAAAAAATAAATAAATAAAAATAAAAAGAATGCAGTCTTACAACCATAGAGCTGTAAGAATTAAATGAGTTAGTATGACCTTGTGTTTAGACCAGGCATCAGAAAGCTCTTTCTAGAAAGGATCAGAAGAAAAGACTTAAAGCTTTGCAGGCCATTCAGTCTTTGTCTCAGCTACTCACCTCTGTCATTGTAGAGGAAGATCAGCCATAGACAAATGAGCATGGATGGCTGTGTTCCAATAAAATTTTATTTACAAAAAGAGGTGGTAAATTGGATTTGGCTCATAGCCAGTGGTTTGACAGTCTCTGACTTAAAGGGTAAGCATTCAATAAATTTGTTTTTATTACATTTGTTATCATCTTTAATATTGACAGTTCTTCATTTCTACATTTTTGTCTCTTTCCTGGTAACCTCTTAACTTACCTGTTATCTCTGTGGGGTCACTGATGAAGAGTGTAGGAAGATTTTAATCTCACTTATACGTGCATGTCATCTAGTGGTAGAAAAGTGTAACTGCAATGTTTTTCTGAATGTTTCTGGCCTTCTTCCAAGCCTGTCCTTGGTGAGAGGGTTGTGTTTCCAGTCTGCCCACAGTGAGCCTCTGCAACTGGACTACAAAGACCAGTTCAATCCACTTGGTTTTAAGAAACTTTCTAACAGGACTTTGATGGGGGTTCTTAAAACTTAGGGTTTGGGGTAGACAACCTGAAGTACCGGTATCCCCTAAGGTGTAACAAATGAACCAATTTTTAAAAAACATTATTTATTAATCAATTAACTGTATTCTATGTGTGTGTTTAATAGTATTAACACATGCTATAGGCAAACAATAGAAAGGGCACACACAATCCATACAAGGGGCATACCTGGAGTGCCCAGCTCATGTGACCAGGGAGAGACTGCACCACCAGACACCACAGAACACCTATTACATGTGGTTACTCTACCAGGAGACACAGCAACTCTACCTAATACATAGAAGCTAACACAGGGAGGCAGCCAAAATGAGGAAACAAAGAAACATGTCCCAAATAAAAGAAAGAACAAAGCTCCAGTAAAAAAAGAACTAAGCAAAATGGAGACAAACAATCTACCAGACGCAGAGTTCCAAACACTGGTTAGAAGGATGCTCAATGATCTCAGGGAGAACTTCAACAAAGAGACAGGACACACAAAAATTGAGATAGAAAACATAAAAAATAACATGTCAGAAATAAAGAAAATAGTAACCCAAATAAAGAATACGTTAGAGAGAATCAACAGTAGATTAGATGAAGCAGAAGATTGAATCGGCAATTTAGAAGAGAAGGTAACAAAAAACACCAAAACAGAACAGCAAAAAGAAAAAAATCCCCCCAAAATTAGGATAGTTTAAGGGGCCTCTGGGACAACATCAAGCATAACAACATTTGCATCATAAGGGTATCAGAAGGAGAAGAGAGGAAGCAAGGAATTGAAAACCTATTTGCAGAAATAATGACAGAAAACTTTCCTAATCTGGAAAAGGAGATAAACATAAAGTCCAGGAAGTGCAGAGTCCCAAACAAGATGAATCTAAAGAGACCCACACCAAGACACGTCACAATTAAAATGCTAAAGCATAAAGGTAAAGAGATCATTTTAAAAGCAGCAAGAGAAACAAGGGAGCTCCCATAAGACTATCAGCTAATTTCTCAACAGAAACTTTGCAGGCCAGAAGCAATTGACACAAAACATTCAAAGTGATAAAAAGCAAGGATCTGCAACCAAAATTACTCCACCCAGCAAAGCCATCCATTTAGAATCAAAGGACAGGTAAACACCCAGAAGTAGAATTGCTGTGTCATAGGGTAGTGCTACTTTTAATTTTTTGAAGAACCTTCAAACCATTTTCACATAGTGGCTACACCAATTTGCAGTCTCACCAACACTGCACAAGTGTTCCTTTTTCACCACATCTTCACCAACACCAGAGAGTGTGAGGTGGTAGCTCATTGTGGTTTTTACTTGCATTTCTCTGATGATTAGTGACATTGAGCATCTTTTCTTATGTCCTCTTAGAAGGCATGTCTATACAGGTCCTCTATGAAGTTTTTAATTGGATTGTTAGTTTTTGCAGTGTTGAGTTGCCTAAGTTCTTTATCAATTTTGGATATTAATCCCTTATCACATGTATCATTGGTGAATATCTTCTCCCATTCAGTAAGCTGTTATTTCATTTTATTGATGAGTTCCTTCGCTGTGTAAAACCTTTTTAGTTTGCTGCAGTCTCATTGGTGTATTTTTTCTCCTGTTTCCCTTTACCCATAGAGACATATCAGAAAAAAGCATCACTAAGAGCAATGCCAGAGAGCTTACTTCCTATATTTTCTCCTAGGAGCTTTGTGGTTTCAGGTCTTACGTCTAAGTCTTTAATTCATTTTGAGTTTATTCTTGTATATGGTGTGAGGTGTTGCAATTTCATATTTTTGCAGGTATCTGTCCAGAGTTCCCAACACCATTTATTAAACAGACTGTCTTTACCCCATTGTACATTCTTGTGTCCTTTGAGAAGACAAATTTTTTTAATGCCATTTTTTACGAGTGAGGGGAAAAAATCTTCCAGCTCTGTATTTCTGTGCTTTGTCTTTCTCACTAAACAGAAATTATTTATGGACATTTTGGGGGTTACTTTATCAAAAGAACTCTGGCGTGTTACTGTCTGATTTCTTTCGTCCCCTGGAATCATTAAGAAATTATTACAGTCATATCCCATCAGCAAGTTAATACCCCATCAGTGGGCATGACTGACAGCTAAAGTTTGGGATGCTGTGTCAGCATTATTAGAGGTAGCCTCTTGCTTCTACAACCCATGCCACCCCACGTGGCTCTGCTTATCTCCCTTCTTCCTGAGATTCCTAAGTACCAAGGGTTTCTTAAACACTTGGTTTAAGTGTTTAAAAAACTCTTACCACCATCACCACTACCACCCCCCAGGCAGCTGGCTGGCCTGAGACCCGACTCCCCAACTTTTTCTGGTATCCTCACTTCCTGGGACACTGGGCCCCTGTCCCTTCATTCCTCCTGCCTTGACTTAGAAGAACACCTTTGTTCTGCTTTTGAGGAAATTGTCAACTTCATTCTATATTTCCAAACAAAAAAGTCTCTATTTTGTTTCCCCAAATCTTGAATCTGACCAGAAAAACTAGACTGAGTTGGCCACAGAACCTCTTGGACTCCCTTTGTGATTTTTGGCTACTTGCTTTCTGTAGTAGTTTATAGTGACATGTCAGATTTTCCGCAGTGGTCACGAACATACCCATTCCTCCTCACTCCCACCTTGGGACTCGCCCAGCTAAATTTTAGGACACTCTGAGATTATCTATAAAGAGAGTTCTGGGCATTAAAATAGCGCAGACAAAGCTCTTACAAGACCATAATTCTGCCCCTGGCTATGACAGAATTTAGATGAGTGGTCACTGGACATTAATTTCCTCATAAACTAGGAGGTTGGCCTCCATCTACAATCAAGTCCCTCTCAGCTCAAATAATCTATCATTCTATTGTATCTTAGATTATTTTTTAAAGAGACCATCTTGGTTCTAATTATCACCCATGGGTCCTCATTTTAGGTAAAGTTGCCAAAAATAAAACTAACAAACTTTGTGATGCTCAGTCATCAACCTTCCATCCTCTCTTACCACTATCTTGCAAGTTTAACGTTTTTACTGTCATTATTGGAATTGGGGTAAATGCCCCATTTTGGCATTGTTTAGCATTTCTTCCAGAAATGACCTTGGCCACTAAAGAGTCATCTGACATCGATTTGAAATTGTTTAGTTATAAATCCTGGACCTGGGTCTGTTGAAACTGTCTTCTCTTCCATAGGAACCCTTCTGAGGTACCTGGATTTAGCACGAACCTCACCTTCATCTTAGAAAGGTATCTGGATACTGTGCAAGCTCCCTTCAATTTCACAGTTTCAATTTCCAAGTTCCATACAAAAGAGGTATTTTTGAATTTTTATTTCTGGCATATATCCTGCTTAGGGCAGCAGATGTTTCAAAGATGCCACAACTAAAATGAAATTTTTATAGGAAAACAGAATTTATGGCCTTAATTAATTGCTGACATCATATGTACTCCCTTAGAAAACTAGCTATTCAGAAATGACCCTGTTCCTTTCTATCATAGTTTGCCCTCACCCCTTAATTATTATTAAGGACATAGGTACAGAAACAGAATCTGTCCCTTGTCAGACTTCTTCCATACCAGACACTCCTACCCCAACCGATGTTATAATCGTCCACTTTTCACATCACAATTGGTTTCTCTGCAAATGAGTATGCTCTCCCAGGAACAGGCTGTGACTTTAGGTGGATCGAGAACAGGCATCAGAAGCAGATGAACCCTCAGCAAACCAAGACTAGAACCTTACCCCATATGTCCTTAATAAGACACAAGGGAAGAAATATCAACACAAAGGAAGAGAAACAAAAATAATAAAGTAAAAGATAGGTAAAATTATTTTAAAAGAGGCTTGGAACCAAGCTTTCTAAGAGATGATAGTTATTTCCTAGGATGTTCATAAACTTTCTAAATTTTTCTTGTTAAAATCCAGTTTATAAAGAGGATCCTTGTAGCCTCAGCCCAAATTTTGAAGTTCATTCCTCTACTTTGCCTGTAAACACAACCTGCGTTTCAACAAGCCAATTATTATACTACTTTTTCTTGGTTTCTAAATATACTTCTATACCGTTACTTATATTAATCTTGCCACCTGGAATGCTAACAAATTCTTAGCCATAAAAAAATTCCATGCATTCTTCAAGGGCTTTCTTAACTACCACCCTCTTCCCCATGCCTGAAGATGTACAGGGAAAATGATAAGCAAGCCAGGGAGAGACCGGGTGAGATGCTGCAGATAACCTGAGACTGGTCATTTCTGTGTTGGTTTTTGTTTTGGATGCAGAGACACAGAGGACCGAAGAATAGACATAGGTGTAAAAGAGACCTTGGGAGCCTTTCAGAGGAGTTTCTAGAAATGTGTTGCTCCTTTATGGCAATTGAGTTATTTCCTAAAACACATGTTACACTCTATGTCCAAAATCAGGCACTTCTCATGATCAGCCAATGAATATGGACTTAGAAAGTAGGCCAGGTACGTTTGGAATCACAAATAAAAATAAACTGCAAAAAGAGCATTCAGTATAACAATTGGGAGTGCTGTATTTTAGTTACACTTCCTAGGTTCAGTCAGTTAAATACTTTACCAATAACTAATAGACTGAGAAGTCGCATATATATATATATATATATATATATATCTTTTACAATATGAGCATGAGTATTTTTCTTTTTTTCTTTTTTTAAGATTCGTTTTTATTGTTTTTGACACAGAGAGAGAGAGAGAGAGAGAGAGAGAGAGAGAGAGAGATACAGAGACAGAGAGAAGGGGGAGGACCCAGAGCAGTCTCCATAGTTTCACATCCTTGATTTTTCCACATGGTTTCATTCCACAGGTGGGCTAGGGCTGGGATTCGATCCTCGGTCCCCGGGGCTGCAAAGCAAGTGCTTAACCCACTGAGCCATCCCGGCTTCCCTGAGTATTTGTCATTTTACAGTTGAGGATCACAGTTTGGAAACTTATCTGAGGTTTTACGGTGAGTGTCTGAAACTCCAAGTCAACCCAATTCTAGAGCCTAAATTCTTAGCTCCTCCTCAAAGGTGTCTCCATCGCTTTCCAAAAGCAGGCCCGCTACTGCCTTATCCCACCCGGAGTCTTTCTCAACCACTGCACACCCAAAGGTGGCTGCAGATTCATGAATCTGGAAGTCAGTCATGAGGCAAGAAGGGTTCAGAAACACTGGTGCCACAGATAAAGCGGTAAGGCCAGCGGGTGATCTCTAGTTCCTTCCCTTCCTCCTCCCTCTCTTTCCTCTATGCCTTCAGCCAAACAGTTCATTCTCCCCTTCAAAAACCCACATACTCCTCACTTACCACCCCTGAAATCCTTTCTCAAAAAAGACTACTCTTGTAACACTTCCTCTGTAAGCCTTTTTACCTAGCCAGACATAAGTCCTTCTGAAGTCATCTGAAACACCCATTTATACATCCCTCTTTCATAATAGCTTTGGAGGTTTGCAGTATTTTCATTTCTTCACATTTCATGTCTCCCACTAGCCCGGGAGCTCTTCAGAAACCACTATAAGTGCCCTGTCTCATTTATCTCCACTCCTTGTGCTTAATAACATGCACTGAATAAACACGTTAAAAGATGGATGTTTTACATACATGTAAACATATCTGTTCAGAGCTTTGAGTATCAGAATGAGTTCGATATCCGAATCCAATGCATAATTTTTAGAAACTTGCATAACAAAATATTTTAAAAATATGTCTCTCCAAACTGAGATAAATGCACTTATCTTTGCCCTTCCTATTTGAGAAACATGGATCTCACCACTCTTGTAGATCAAGATATGATCCAATATGAAGGGTAGGGAAGAAGTTGATTAAATATTTCTTGATTTGAAACTGTAGGTAATTGATCTGAATTACACTGAAAGGCAGTCTTAGCTTCCACTGAGTGAAATCATGGCATTATTGGGTGCAGCATGGACCCAGAGGACAGCACAGAGCTGTCTGTGTGACCAAGAGCTGGGTTGGGACCTCTCAGCCCTGTCTGCACATTATAACCAACCGGGGAGCTCTTAAAGATTTTGGATGCCTAGTTCCCACCCTTAGGACATATAATTTAATAGGATTGAAGCAGAGCCTTGGCACCAGTAGTTTTTAAAACTCCCAAGACGTTTCTAACGAGTAACGGGCCATGAGATGATTCCTCTGGAGAAGAGCTTACTGTTACTACTCTGCCATATCTGTGCATTTTGGTGACTGAGGAGCCAAAAATAGAAACCTAGTCTCTGGTGCCAAGTCCACATGCATCTCATTTCCGACTCTGTGAGCCACAAGTTTACACCTTCGCACAACCAGCACAGTAGGAAAGTCTACCTGCACCTGTACCTCCAGAACTTGTCTGATGGGAAAGGGGGTATGGGGGCATCACTAGCATTTATATATCAAAACAGACACACCCTGTGCTACACACCGGGGCAAAGGAAATGCAGCACTTTGGCCAGGTTTTGGGTCCTACCAAGCAGCTGTCTTCCACTTTCATTGTGCATGTTTGGCACCAAGTAAAGAGATCCAAAGAAAACACTAGAGAAATATTGATACAGCCACAGCTGTGCGTCCATAGGGGGGAAAAACCCTGCCTGAGGCTCCCTCTTCTCTTTAGGGATTCCACAGCACCCGTTGTTTTCCTGTTTGGAAACAAATACAACTGAAAAGTTTCAAGATGCTTTGCTACATTTACACAATACTCTCCCACACACATAAACACACACCACCACCACACACACATGCACCTATTCACAGCCTGTAAAAAAAAAATCGAGCAGGCATCCCCTAATCTTCCATCCCCTGACTTGCCCCAAAAGGTCACTTTCCCCCCAGAGCTGCCGTTTTGCAGGCGATTCAAACACCACTTGGTTTCTCTGCTTAATTGCTGTGTTTTTCTGCTGCGTTTCCAAAAAGCTCTTGGAGATTTCGTGTTTGTATTTTCTCCTTTGCTGGCGTTATGGTCTCCTATGTAAATGAAGAAAGCTCTTCCAGCAGCAGGAAGGCACACTTGGACAGTTTGCTGATTTCAAATGCATTTGTCCCCATTTAAAGTCACTTTGCATAGAGTGGCGTTCTGTCCTGCTTAACGGAAAATCTAGAACAATTTGAGAAAGAGCCCTTTTAAAAACTGATTCCAATAAAGGACAAAGCATATGAAAATGGAGCCCCACAAATTCATCTGAGAAATAAGTAGCACAGTCATATTGCTGAATGTTATTAAACTTTCTTCGTTTCAGTAACTTTTGTTGTTCAGTTACAAAATATGCTACATTTTCTCTGTTATATCTTTTCCTATGTAGACATTTAAGATTTGGCAAGTTCTCCCATTTTTGTGTGATTATGTTTATGTATTTACCTTTCAGTTTTACCTGAAGCCCATATAATTTCTCCCTGACATAGAGAAAACAACAACAACAACAACAACAAAATCAAGGGGTAGAAATGAGGGAAGTCTTGGCCACAGAGATACCCTGTCAATTCTGCCTTCTTCAGGGCCAAGATTAGGTGAAGAGAACGAGGCAACAAAGAAGTTCCATCCAGAGGCAAAAGAAAAATCAAGAATACTAAAACCGTCTTTATTTCAATTTTGATGTTTTATTCATCATGAGATGCTTGCATTGATTTTGATTTTTCAAGATATGTCATTAAAATATCATGTATCTTGATTTCTGAGAGTTTTGGCACCTTCTTCAATTTTGTGCCTGAGTCTCAGTAGTAGTCCTTCTTGAAGGATTAGAAACCAGTCACATGGATGGTCACAGCAGAGAATTCAAGGAGTGGATGTAATGAGACCCTCTACATTGGAATGTTAAGAGCCCCAAGACTAGGTATTTGTGTATATTGGCAATGGAGTTAGGCCAAACAAGGTTAGTATGATTTGTTTCTTGAGGTTCTTGAGGCCCTTGAAAACGCTACATGAGTCTACAGGCTGTGGCAAGAGGTAAAGCAAGGTCATGTGACTTAGGAGGTGTCATCCGAACAAACCTAGAGCCTCAGCCCAGATATTTGCATTCTCCTGCCTTGGGAAGCAAACTCATTCAATTCAATTCAAGAAGATATTTGCTGAGCCCCTGAGCCAGACACTGTGCCAGGAGCTACGCTACAACTGTGAATAAGATCCCCTCAACCACGCTTCTACAGAGTTCACAGCCTAGTGAAGAATTCAAACCAGGTTTAGGAAAACAATTTTTTTTTTTTAAGCAACTATATCAGAGCAATAAGGAAAGTTGTAACAGAAGAACCTCAATATAGGGCAAGGGCTCCAAGTGAAAGCAGAGAGAAGAAGAAATTAGAACATGAGGGACCCCTCTACTCATCATACACCAAGATTCAAAGGCTCTGAAAGGGCGTGTGTGTGGCTAAGACCTCCGGCAAAGCACAACTTGAAGAACATAGCTCGGACTGTCTGTGTCGGGCATGTAGTGCCTGCCATCTCCACACCCCTGTCAGTAAGACATGTGCTTTGGGCTGTTTCAACAGCAGTAGCTGTGGCTCACTTTCAGCTATCTACACTGTCTAGTCTGGTTCCGTTGGGGACCAAGGACACACATTTGCTAAACAGCTGGACAAGGGCAAGGATGCCAAGTCTTTTAATAAAACAAGTTACCTCTATTTGAAGCTAAAGCATATTAAAATTGAACCTTCGTTCTAGTCCATATTATCAACAATCTGACTGTTCATCAGTTACTTTAGTATAAAGACTTTGAAGGAGTTTATTTAAGAGTCACTGTTCGGGGGGTGGAGGTTATATATCAAAACTAGTTGAAGAAAGATGGAGGAGACTATGGTGGAGGGAAGATCCTTTACTTAATTCCCACCTTTGTATGTAGAATATTAAGTTACCAGGATTCTACAGATTTAAGAGAAAATACTATGTTCATTAATACAAACCAATTTAACCTACAAGTGCAATAGGCCCCCCTTATCCAGGGGAATATATATTTTAAGGCTCCTGATGGATACCTGAAACCACAGATAGTATCAAATCTTATATATGTACATATTGTTTTTCTGATACATACATACATGCATATGATAAAGTTTAATTTATAAATTAGACACAGAAAGAGATCAACAATAGCTAATAATAAAATAGAACAGTTATAACAATATACTGTGATCAAAGTTATGTGAATGTGGTCTCTGAAACTATCTTATTGTACTGTACTCACCCTTCTTCTTGTGATGGTGCAAGACGATCAGATACCAAACCTGTTCCCGAATCTGTGTAGCCACTCCTTTCTTGCAGTAAATGGCTGTGTCCCTCATTTCAGGGACCTTACTGAAGTCTTTATACGGTCTCGTGCTTTCCAGCACAACACGTTGCCATCAATCAGAACACGTTTTTGGTTCGTGCCTTTCAACCACAAATTTAATGCCCTTTCCACCTTTGCTAAGCACTTAGCATGCACAGTGGCCGTAACGTTTATAGTTTGAGGTGTGACAGAGAAATGAATTAGCACAAACGTCTTCTTCCTTCTTCACAATCTTACCACAGAGGATTCATCCTTACCATAAAGTGCAGCCACCTCAGCACAGGTTTTATTTCTTTCCTCATTAAGTCAAGAACTTTCACCTTTTCGCATAAAGGAAGCACTTTATGGCTTTTCTTTGGCATGTCCGAGTTGCCAGCATCACTGCACCTGCCCTTGGCGGCCACTATTAGCTAAAATAAGAGTTTCATGAACACAAGCCCTGTGATACCACATCAGTCCATGAGATAAACAAGACACCTACCACGTGACTAACAGGCATAGAGCAGGCACGGTGTGGAGTGTCCACAGCATGGAGCGTCTACAATGTGGAGACACTGGAAAAACGGAGGATTCACATCCTGGGAGGGACAGGGCAGACATCGGGAGAGTCTGTCACGCTACTCAGAACGGCAGACAATTTTAAACTTACGAATTGTTTCTTTCTGGACTTTTCAATTTTATATTTTCAGACCACAATTGACCATGGGTAATGGAAACTGTGGCAAACAAAACCACGGAGAAGAGGGAACTACTGTAAAGAAATATGTCTCAGTCTGAATCTATCTCCACAAACTGGACCTTCAGGAAGTGAAACCTGTGTCATGTAGTTCTTGAACTCCATAGACATTGAGGTAGACAGTCCTCTCAGGGGAACACTCATTCCCATTCCTGATGTTTTCTGCAGGTGGGGGGTGATCATTGGCCTAATGCTCCTGCCTCCTTTCCACCCCCTCACTCCCTCTCCCTTGACTGGTGAGCTTGGAATAAGAATGAAGACCTCTGTCACCTACTCTTAAGAGCAAGCTGGGGAAGTTGCGATGGCTCAGCGGGTTAAGCGCTCACTTTGCAGCCCCGGAGCCCGAGGATCGAATCCCGGCCCCGGCCCATGTGGACCCACATGCTGAGCTGGGGTGTGCCCCCAGTTCAGTTCTTGCCGGGGCCTATGCGGGAGGATCCCAGCCCAGTTCCTGCCCTGTGCAGCCCCGCGCCCACCTGTGGAGTGAAACTATATGGAAAACTAATGCTGTCAACTATAGAGACTGCTCTGGGCCCTCCCCCTTCTCTGTCTCTGTCAAAAAACAATAAAAATAAATCTTTACAAAAAAAAGGAGCAAGCTTTTCAGGTTCATTGTTCATTGTTCATTGTTCACATGTTCATTGTTCCTGTAGAGCAGGGGTCTCCAAACTATGGCCCGTGGGCCGCATCCTCTCATCCAGCCCATGGAGACCTTTTTATCTGAATAAAATAATATTAAATAAATAATTAAAAACAGCATCTATGTTTTGATTTTTTTTTATTTGGACCTCGAGTGTGTAGTCAGCCCCCAATCTGCTGTTTGATAGTTAATGCGGCCCGCGGGCTGAAAAGTTTGGAGACCCCTGCTATAGAGCAAAGTCAGGGCCCCAGGCTAGTTATAGGAAAAACCTGGGGTTCTCTGTGGGGAAGCCATAGACATATGGCCCAGTCTTCACACTCAGTTTCATCAGTAATAAAGTGATACATTGGTCTCCATTTTCCTGACTCCTGGGTCATCTTTCTCAATTGGTTCAGATCTTGAGATGAGAAGAGATTTGCTATTTATTGCCTCATGCCCCTGTGCCCAACAATTCTCCCTCGTTGTCTAATTGTTTAGCCTGAGTCAACCAGATAACCAATCTGCCAATGTCATAATGAAATGTGAGAGCAGGAAACAATTTCCACAAGCCTTTGAAATCAACGCCTTGCCTTTCATTACAATAGATTGACATCTAATAGAACTAACAGGCCATTCAACATAGCCTCCTTTGCTCCTCGATTGTTTAATATGCATTATCTTATGTATACCTTTTTATGGCCAATAAATAAGTACTATCATGAGCTCCATTTTACTGAAGAGGCAAGTGTTCAAAATTGACCCAGTTATATAGCCAGTGATGGAATCAGAATTTAAAGTTAAGGCTGTATAAATCCAGAAACCCCAGGATTAACTGAGATGATCGTCCTTACCATCCCATCAGATGGAAGGCCACCTTCTGCTTAAAGATCAAAGACAATCATTGAATCAAGAAGCATCAGAAAGCAAAGTTCACAACCACTTATTTGAAGATACCAGAGCAACTAGATTTACCGTGTCTTGCCTAACCTGTGCATGAATATCAGAACGCTAAAACTTAGTCCCAAAGATTGTTCCAGCAACAAATGCAGTAAAAACACAAGCTTTGCTGGGCAGAGTGGCTAGGAAAATATGTTGCTTCTATCAGAAGTTTGTAGTTTTAAGATGCTCTTGTGTTTTAGTGGCATCAGCACACAAAGGGAATTAAGCCATTCAGAATCTGCAATAATGAGAAACATGGCTGACGTTCAGACCTGAAACTATTTAACGCAAGTTAATCCTTGAAACAAATCTGGAATGAAATGAGGGAGGAAAAAAAAAAAAATCTTATTATTGTAGACATCAACTAATGGGTTGCATTTCTTTCTTCTCAATTAGAAATGGCAGAGGGGTTTTAATTATTTTTCCTTAGCAAGCACATCAAAACATATCTACACAAAAACACAGCAAATATGTTATAAACTTATTTAAGCCAAAGAACTCGTCAACACTGTTTGCAATTATGAAATCATTTGGGGATAGGGTACTTTTTTTTTTTTGGAAAGAATTGTTTTTCTCTTAGATGCAAACCACATCACAGTCCACCATGCATAAATCTTTTACTGTATCTCCAAGAGCAAAATGAAATTGTGCAGCAAAGACATCACCGATAAAATGCAACTACCCCCCAGAATCATTGGGATGATGCCATTAGTTAGAAGAGATAACAGGAAATGTCACGATTTCAAAAGATGCTCTTTGGGAGGAAATTATTGTTGAGATTAAATGTTGCTCAAAAAAGTTCCACAGAGGAATTATTGGGGACATCAGTGCCCCATCTCCATAAGCTACCATATACATTAAAGAGTCTTCAAGAGAGACCTGTGCATTCTTTGGTGAGCAATGAAGGGCATACATAGTAGGGATAGAACAGAACAGTCTAAGGTGCCTGATAAAAGCCCAGCCCCAGAAATCAGACTGCCTGCGTTTCATGGCTCTGCCACTTAATAGCTGTATAACTCTAGCCTATCTGTGCCTCAGTTCCTTTAGTTAAAACATGGGATAAGACTAGAATCTACTTTATATGTTTGCTGTGAGGATTAAGTGACACAATAAATGTAAAGCCTATAACATGTACTCTATAGGTATTTTAGTACTATTATGGCATCGCGGTTACTATTATTATTATTACTACTACCATAATTATAATATCTGTTTTCAACAGGAATATTAGACTATGTTCATAGTCTAGACTGGTTCAGGATTAGGCTAGGGAGTCGGAAATGGGTGTTTACACATTCAAATACCAGAGTCAGAAAACCAAAAATAAGGATAGAATGAAAGAGGAACCCAAAGGGCAGTTTGAGTAATGAAGAAAAATCTGAGAATGACAAGTTTGGGGACGGTGCCAGTGGTTCATTTCCTTTGTTTCTAGTTCAACTTTATTGCAGCAGTCATGCCTCACCAAATGAAGTATTCTTTCTTCATCATCTTCATCTAACCAATTACCTGCCCTTTTCCTTATTTGGGTCCAGAAATCCCTGTCTTAAGCGAACATGATAGGCTAGGGTTCAGTGCCAAGTCCCCAGTTTCTGAGAGGTGTAATTATATGTCAAGGACCAGTATTGGGATAAAAGGCAAATATCTTCTCACAAAGAAAAAATGAGAAGGTGGCCACTGCTGACCCCACAACAGGGTCACTTTCATGGAAAACCACTGAAGCTGAAAATCTAAAGGTTCTTATATTGCCCCTACCCACATGCTTCTCAAAATGATGACCTTACCTGGAGATTGCTATTTTAACAAGTTAGTTCTGAGGTTCCCTATGAATCAGAATCCTTGGAGGATGAGGTCTAGGAATCTGCAAAATAGCCCTAGGGAGATCCTTTTGCACACTAAACTTTGACAACTAACCTACAGGCTAAGCTGCTCTAAGGTACAGGTTTCAACTGTGGAAACAAGGGATGTCAAAGAACAGAGAGTCGGTTAATCATTGTTTGCATGATCTGATTCCCCAAAACTTCACCCAATGCAACGTTTAATAGATTTAAAAGGTGTAACCATTCACCATACAATGAAAGCTTTTAGGAATCGTGGGGACCATACAATAACTTGGTGACATAATTCTGCTTTCCCTGTGGTAGAACAAAAATTTCAGTGTGATGATGTATTGAAATCAATTAGATATCGCTTCTCAGCCTTTGGCTAAGATCAAGTGTGAAATCATTTGGGATGACTGTCAAACTTTGAAGACTTGTCCCCTTTGGGATCTACCATTATTTAAGGGCTACAGGATAAGACTAAAGAATTGAATAACACAATCCTTGCACTAGGGGAGTTACACTGGAGTTAGTAACTAATGCAAACACAGTAAACATTCAGTGTGTATTTGTTGAATTGAGTTGAGTGAGAACTGTCCCAAAGATCTTGAAAGTTTTGCAAGTGGAATAAGAAGAAAGTCAAATTAACTAATATTTACTGATCACTTGTTTACTAAATTAGGTATGGATACAACAAACAAAAAACTCTTTTTACTGTTTGGTTGTCACCATGTCTCTGGTCGTATCCCAAGGCAACTGCCACTCATGCAGTCTCTGATAAGGTACTTCCATGGCACACTCTCAAAATAGTGTATTCTATTGTGTAACACTTGTCCTCTGGACACAAAAAGGAACTTAACACAAGAATGGGCAAACAACCTCTCATTCAATGGTTTACAGGATCACCTGTTTCAAAAGTTTTACCCTTAACATAACAATTAACCAAGTCACTCAGAGTCCCTTGGGAATTTTGTACTACAGATGTGAGCTTCTCCTTTAATCCTTACTTTTACCCCATAGTATTCAAGATTCTCTTCCCATTTTAATAATGAGCAAACGGGAACTGCGGAACTGAGTAAAGATCTACAATATTTCATGTTAGGATAGCAACTGAGAGCTTTGTGATGCCAAAGCTTATACTTGTGCAGAAGACAGACCTAAGATCTCTAAAATGATGCTACAAAAAATGAAAATTGATAGAAAGGAAAAGTTCTCTATCAATGAAAGCTATGCCAAAGTGAACCATTGCAAGGTCAGTGGAGGTTCCTACACACAGGTTGGATAACCTCTGCTTTGGGAGGCCATACCAGGAAAAAAATGCTGGACAAGATGGCTTCTATAATTTCTTCTAACCTAAGATATTATAAATTATTGGCAAACAGCTGGGTACCACATTAAGTTAATTTCTTTTTTCTCTTGGCAAAAGCAGAACATGTTCTTGCAGAAACTTCTATTGGCAGGGCTATTGCCTTGTAAAACTAGAAAAGAATCTGAGAAAACTTTATTTTCTTCTCAAGATTTTCAGAGATGGTTTATGGTAGAACAGGATTATAGGGATATGCAAAGTCTAGCACAGTGGTTAAAAAAAAGCACTGGTAAAAGTAGGTTTGGATCCTGGCTCCACCATTTATGAGCCATATGACTTTGGCCATGCTGTTTGACCTTTGTGAAATTTATCTTCCTCGTCTGAAACAGCCTACCTCCCTCACAAGGTTGCAAGAACAATGCATGTAAAATACCTAGCACAAAGCTTATATCAAACTGTCAATAAATGGTAACATCAGATCTCATAGAGTAAAACTGTTTGGTGGAATATCCATGTGTTTTTGAGCTGCTTGACCAGAAGCAGTTGCTGAAAACTTCTGGGGGAAAATGAATATAAAGAGTCTACTATGTGAGGAAGAGAAAAAATACTTTTTTAAACTTCAATTATTTTTGACAGGACACAGAGGCTGGACTTCATATCTCAATAGACCTGTTTTACTTCCCTGCTCCAGATCTATATGATCTTGAATAAAGGAGTTGACCTCCCTATACTTCAGTGACCTAACATGTAAAAATGGAGACAAAGTGCAGAAATAGAAGTTCCTGTCACATGATAATGAGTTGAGAATGCCTCTATCTGCAAGTAGCTGAATGCCTGATTACAATGTGCTCAAGCAATGGTGGCTTATTTTTCTACTATATCACACAGCGCAGCAATAGTCACTTCTAGGGTTGATTATGCAACTCAACTATTCAGAATTTGAGCTGCCTTGGCTCCTCCCTCATGATTTCAAGGTAATTACAACGGTTTCCAAAATTATTGTCTCATGTGAAAACACCCAAAATGGAACAAGATGGAAGCACTTCTCCTTATGCAGCTTTGTTTTTCACCAAAAATTAAATCCTACCCAGAAGCCCCAGCAGATACCGTTCAGGTCCCACTGGTCAGAATGGAGTCACATGACAACCTCTAAACCAACCACTGGTAAAGGGGCATGATTTGGCTGAATCATTTGTGTCCCATAGCTAAGAAAGAGGTCTACACCACTACACATCTGAACACATCAGTTCTGTTAGTAAAGAGGAGTGTAAAGCTTTTGGAAGCAGTACTAATTGATTCTTATATCTGCTAAGAATGTTCAGAAGCTTAAATGATACTATAATGCGGGGAAGCCAGGATGGCTCAGTGGGTTGAGCACTCGCTTTGCAGCCCCAGGGACCAAGGATCAAATTCCGGCCCTGGCCCATGCGGATCCATCTTCTGAACTGAGGTGTGCTTCCTATGCGGGAGGCCCCCAGTTCATTTCTCTCCCCCTGGTTGGCCCCTGACTCAAGAGGGCTTGCCTCCCATGCAGGAGGCCCCCAGCCCAGCTCCCAACCTGCGAGGCCCCCCATCCACCCATGTGGAACAAAAACATGTCGAAAACTGATGACATACAACTATGGGAACTACCCTGGATCCTCCTCTGTCTCTCTCTCTCTCTCTCTCTCTCTCTCTCTCTCTTTCTCTCTCTCTCTCTCTCCCTCTGTCTCTGTCTCTGTCAAAAACAATAAAATAAATCTTAAAAAAAAATGATACTATACTGCATCTAGCTCATGGTAAGTACTCAAATGCATATTGTCCCTTCTTTGTAATTAAAAGATCTTAAAGTCATAACCTTTTCAGATTAAACTATCCCAAGGCAGAAAATATTGATTTACATATAAATATATTAGAAATTGCTATTTAATACACAAAAAAGTCTTTTCTTGCAAAAAGTTCCAATATTATATTCAAATAAATGTTACTTCTCCAATTAATTTAAGCTGTATATCAATGAATGCAAATTAAACAAAATACACATATCAATTTTTGATATCTCTACTACATCCAATACACCCATATTAATAAAATAAAATCCTAATCTTCATCATCATTCATTGAGGGTTCATTGATACCTATAGAAATCATATTTGGGCAACTGGAATGAACTGTCATACCTAATCATCTTGTCCCAGAGTTTATAGAACCAAAATGGACTGTAGGTATTGGTTTATAGAAAGAGGTATGAACATCAAGTCAGCCAAAAACAGATTCTGAGACATTACTGTATATTTATTTGTTGGTGACCCTTTAGTGTTTAAGTACCACATACCCTTACATCCATGCCTTGCAGAGTTTTCTCTGCCCTTTAACAACCTTGTTCCCATCTTGTGAAATCCAACTCAAATGTTCCCCCTGCAAAGACTTTCTGGTCTCCCCGTAGGCAATTCTTTTCTCTTCTACTCTGCCAAAGCTACACCTCTTTTTTCCCCCACTTAACACTAATTATTTACACCTGTGTCTCTTTTCTTCCCTAGACTGAAGAACTCTTTAGGGGCAAAGGACTGTCATATTCACGCTGATAGTCCCAGAGTCTCGTGCATTGCTCAGTACATATTATAGTAGTAAAGGCAATATTTAGTGAATGAGTGGCTGCTCTGTTTTGGACATGTGTTCTGTGCCAGGCACTGTAAGAGAGGCTTCAGATATAATCTCTTACTGAGTCTCTCAACAATCTTATGAATGAAGAGAATGAAATCCAGAGAGATTACGTCGTGCACCTAAGCTAAAGCAGTTTACAGAGGGCCGAAGCTCCACTTGAACCTATCTATGTCCTCCTCCAAAGCCTGGATATTCTCCAATACATTGCAAAGCATCCATGGAGGCGTCATGATTGGAGCAAGGTCAACAGCATTGCCCAAAACACCATTTACGTGTTTATTTGGCTTCTCTTGTTTTCTTTTTACAATATACAACATAACCTTCATTGGTTAGAAAGAAAAAATTACCAAAGCAAACAAATTATTATTTTCATTTCCTCCTTCTAGACAAACTCAGTCTTACAGTGTTATAATGAAAAGCTTAAGTAAGTGTGTGCTTATTGTACAAATATGCTATCTCACGTTGGTAATAATGCAGAGTATAGCTTGGTCCCCTATGGCTGTGGTTTTAGAGTGATAAATCACATTTCTTTTTCCCCATCCAAAGAGTAGATATATGATTCAAGTACATGTAGAGAAAAAGAAAAATATTTATATCCATTAAAGCCAAATTTGAGAACCAAGCTTAGTACCAACTCAATTCCCTTAAGGTCCAGCTGACGTGAGTGTTAACTGCATGTCATTGATGCCCCATATCTGAAGAACTGTCCTCAGACGACTGGGTTCCTTCCAAGCCCGCATCCCACTCCTCTCCACCTGTGATCTTTGTGTGCTGTGGCCTTCCCCTGTGAATCAGGTAGACTTATCCCGAGGACACATCCTTCCTTGCTCCACTCCTCCCCCTTCCCTACTCTGTTTCCATTGCTGCCTTGGGATAGACTGACCAGATGTACCATTTCAAACAGGACAGAAAACAACGTTACTGTCTCATTTCAAGTGGTACGTATGGTCAGTACGTATGGTCAGTGGTATGACTAGTTGCCCTGGGCTAAATTCAGGGTGTCAATAAGATAATCAGACTTACTATTAGCAATGGGACAGTACTATTGTTTTCTGTTCTGTTTAAAATGGTACCTCTGGCTAGGCTGTAGATTTTCCCAAAGAACACTCCCTCAATAAACCATATGCACTCAAATCTCTGCCTCAGATTCTTCTTCTTTTTATATTTTATTTATTTATTAATTTTTGACAGAGAGAGAGAAAGAGAAAGAGAGAGAGAGAGAGAGAGAGAGAGAGAGAGAGAGAGAGAGAGAACTGAACTGGGGGAGCTCCCAGTTCAGCACATGGGTCTGCATGGGCCGGGGCCGGGATTTGATCCTCGGTCTCGGGCGCTGCAAAGTGAGCGCTTAACCCACTGAGCCACCCCGGCTTCCCCACAGACTCTTCTTCTAAAGAACTCAACTAAGGTACTTGGTTTTGATGTGAGAACACAATTAAGCATTCTAATTCCACCACCCATACATACACATACACCTTAACTTCACCACCACCACCCCAATCACAGAAATAGCTAGACCGCAGCAAGGATGCACTGAATTCACTTCTACAGAGAAAGGGAGGCCCAAGAAAAACATCCAAAATGTGTTTTCTGCTAACCAGCACTGAACAATTCAGAGCCTTTGTGTGAGGTTGGAGAAGACATACCCACTATGGCTGAGCCCACACCTGTGTAGACACAACTTGGTGAACTAAAAACAACTCGATTTCACCTGCTTTCAGCCTCCTGTCCTTGTTCTTTTGTACAGAAACAACCCTCAAAGCAGCAATGGAGGGAGACCCTACCCTCCTATATAGAAACATAGCAGGGTTGAAGCAACTCTCCCCACCACCCATATTGGGGGATCAATGGCAACAAATAGGCAAATAAATGTCTGACCCGAAGCTCAAACCCTGGATGTAGTGTCACTGTGACCCTGGAAAACTACTTCAGCTCTCATTGTTCTCTCACCTTCAATGTAGGGATAATAAAAGTGCATTCCTCATATGGTTGTGGTGAAAACTAAAGGACTTAATACATGCAAGGTGCCTAGAGTAACTTCTGGCACATAATGAGCACTAAATAAATATGAGATACCATTACACACTGTAAATGTACATGAGAAACTATACAGAGTGCACCTCATTTGATTTGAGAGACAAGGTTGGGAACAAAGATACACTTTGGAACTGAAGCAAGTTAAGAGAAGCTATGGCACAGAAAACTGCCTATCAGAGAAATAGCCTGTCTTAAGGGGACGGCTTGTAAGCTATTTGCTAATAAGAAAATGCAGATTCCAAAATCTCTGCCTGGGAAATCCAATTACCAACAAAAGCAAAACACCTGAGAAATGTGCTCAGAAGAACATAATTGGTATCTAATAATTACTCAAGAAAGAACCTCAATTATGCTGTCATGCATCTAGCAAGTAGCATATCTCAACATTATGATCTTTGATGACCGATGCCAGAAAAATATCGGTTACTAAGAATTTGTTTGGTGATGATCAAGTATTGTCTGAGGTGACAAATAATTACATTTGGTAGATACAAGTATCCTGCTCATTGGAAAAATGACATTCTATGACAAAATAGAAAATAATTCACAGGCTGTTGTACAATTTAAGCAATGCATTACCACCAAAGAACAGGAGTCTTCAAGATAGACCTCCAGACCACAGCATCATCATCATTGCCCGGGAACTTGTTAGAAAGGCAAGTTCTTGGGTTCCGCTCCTGATATACTAAGTCAGAAACTCTGAGTTTGAGGCATAGAGATCTGTGTTCTACAAGCCCTCTGGGGGATTCTAAGACACACTGAAGCTTAAGAACAAGGGTGGTGAGCACACAATGCAATACATAGATGATGTAATGCAAAATCGTACCTCCGGAACCTACGTAATTTTTACCAACCAATGTCACCCCAATAAATTTAACAATTAAAATAAAAAAGAACCACAGTATATAAACCATCCATATTTCTGTGCTCTGATTCTATCCTCATAAGTAAATTTGGGATAACTGATTTCATTTGACAGGTGCCATGATATCGGAAAAGAGTAGCATGGCTAGTGTTCAAGAGCAATCTATTTACCTAAAAGTATATATCACATGCCTTAAATAATTGGGATTCTGATGCATCATAATTTCTTGAAATGTGTGTTATCGTGGAACAAATTCCAAGAGCTTGACAACCTGAAATGTACTACGAGCTTCCTTCTCAACCTTCTACACCTCCCAATGGCACCTCCTATTGGCCAGCCTCTTAGCTGTGATGACCCAAATGGAAATTTTTAAAGAAATCAACTCAGGGAGCAGACATAAAGACTGAATGATCCACATCTCACCACTACCACCACCACCCACACACACCCATCCACCTGAAGAAATTTTATAAGGTGTTGACCAAGAAGAACCAAAACTAGTTGTATCCCCTATACCTGCTTCCATCTCACAGCACGCAATAAATCCAATGGAAAAGGATGCAACTTGACTGCAAACCTGCCTATGATCCAACATTGAAAACGCATTTAAATTGGACATAAATGACTTTTTCTTAAACTAGAATGAGAGCTATAAAATGCTTCTCTTTCTAGTAAAAATCTACAGTATACATGTGTGTGTGCACGTGTGTGTGTTTGGCAAGATGTTATTTCGGGGAAGCAATTTCCTTCCTGATATACCTAAATAAGGACAAATCGTTTCAGGGTCATCCCAGTAACAAATAAGTAATTAGTAACTTCTTTGTATACCATTTTCACTGATGGAAGGAAATGGAAGAAAATGGTGAAGGCTGTTGAAAAAGCACTATTTTAGCTAATTCTGTTACATCACATTGGTTTACTTCCCTTTGAACTGTGTTTTAATCAAAGCAGGTTGATTTCCAGTTCATGAAAAATGTTTCATTTCAAGCCACTGCTGTTTTATGAGCTTTTCTACCACATTTTACTGGAACCTTGTAAATCTTATGAAATTCTGGAATGTCTAGACCATAAAAACCTGTCATATGAACATGTTTTCTATGGAGATGTTTCTCCCTTATGCAAACTTACATACTTTGTAAAGATCTGTGGAGAGAAAAAACAAAAAAACCTTTAAGATATATCCGTAGTACCTGAGTTAAAAGATCACTTTTTCAGTTGACTAGAATTTTACCCATCACAGACAAACTGTTATAGGCTGGCCAGATGTACCATTTTAAATGGGACAGAAAACAGTGGTGCTGTCCTGTTTCAAACACTTTGTATGGTCAACCTGCTGATACCTTGAATTTAACTCAGCGAGACTAGGCTGACCATACGTGCTGTTTGAAACAGGACAGTATCACTGCTTTCTCTCCCATTTAAAGTGATGCAGCTAGTGAGCCTATTTATAAAACTATGTAAAAAATTGAAGCCATTCATGATAATCATGATTTTAAAAGTCTTTTACCCTTACCTTGTATGCCTTTTACACTCAATTCTGTTAAAGACACATCATACCAAAGGCACCTCTTAGGATGAGTCTAAAGCAAGTGATGACTACTGTCATCAATGAACTTTAATCATCATTATTTAAGGTAATAAGTGTGTCAGTAACTGAACCCCAATTTTTAAGGTTGATATGGCTCCTCAAAATACAACCAAATACTGCAACAAGGAAAAAGTGCTACACAACTTTCACGAAATAGCACCAAGCTTCTGAATGCTACACAATAAATCACTCCTTCTTTCTCATGAAGTTTATCAATTTGACTTCAACATAAACAGAAGCATGTTGGCGTCATTTCTATTTATTTGTCTAAAACTTTGAGGACTGCTAATCATGCATGAGAGTTTCTGAATAGTGACGCTTAAAGCTATTTGCATCAAATCCCTCAGTCACCTATGTAAACAGTTTCAATGCATGGGCGGACATTGATGGGTGAATCCAAATATTTATCTCATGATAAGTTTGTGAGTTCTATGTAAAACCACTTTTCTATCCTAAATATGAAGAGGAAGGTGCTAACTCGGCTGACACCTTCTTCAGATGGTTGGTGTCTGGATTTAAGAAAGCCTTTTATGTCAGGAATCGATTCTCTTTCCAGAGAAGAAGGAGTAACTGAGACCCTGCCAAGAAGAAAGCAATCGAGAAGTGTTACAGCAGCTACGAGTGGACCAGAATGTCTAGGTTAAAATACCTGGAAAGTTGTTTTAGCCTCTAAAGAAACAACCTTAGATGTGGGACACTTCTGAGTCCTCACTTGGGAATAAGTATGAAATGCCTGAAAATAAACATGTTACTTGAGTTATTTCTAAACTGAGATACATAGTTAGTATCATGTGATTTCTAGATCCACACTCATCCCACTAAAGATGTTGCTCACCATTTTAGAACCAGAACACCTACGTTTGTTTTCTCCCTTTACTTGCTCTGTGACTTCGAATCATTCACAACTTCTCTGAGCTAGGTTTCTTCACTTAAACTAAAATATGATTAACAGCTTTTAAGATATTAGTCAACTAACTGAATCGTTCAGATCTCTCCAAGCCAATGACCAAAAATTCTAGTGACATTTGAACTTGGAGTGATAATTCCGTAACTGTTATAAATGGTCTCATAAATAGCACCAATATGAATGCAATAATATGAAATGACATTTGTACGGCACATTTTATTGCATTTTGCAGACTGTATCAAATGCTCCTAGCCAAGCACTGTGGCTTATATCAAATGACAATAACAAGTTCAAAACAGTTAGGATAATTGCTCAAGATCACAGAAAGTCACAGGCTACAATTTCTCTGATCTTTACTATATGAAAACAAAAGGAAAGGGAAGCATAAAATAAGAAGTGCTTAATCTTAAGACTAGAGAGGCAAGGTCATAACTTTTAAAGAAGCTAACCATATGTCTACTTAACACCACATGCAATGTGAGCCCAGAGATACAGTTACATTTTTATTAAAGAAATATCAAATGAATGGGCAATCTTTTTTTCACAATTCCCCATAAGAGTCACCTATTTTTACCTATACTCTTATACAGTCTAATTCTCAAAAAAGCATTGTGGTATATTGGGAAAAGAATATATTTTGGAGTTAGAAGATCCATTTAACACCATTACCCTGCTATTCAATAGCTATCTCTCACTTAATGTCAATCTCCATCTGTTAAACTGAAATAATAATATTTAGAAAAAATCAGTTATCAGCTATACCATCTATAGAATTGTTGGTAATTATTATTCATAAGGATAAACACTAATAAAATGTATGGAGTAATTATATAATCATCTCTTTTAACGCATATTTATTTGTCATCAAAGCATGTATATAATAAATTACATTGGGGAAAGCCGGGACGGCTCAGCGGGTTGAGCGCTCGCTTTGAGGCCACGAGGACCGAGGATCGAATCCCGGCTCCGGCCCAGGCAGGACCCACATGCTGAACTGGGGAGTTCCCACGGTTCGGTTCTCTGACTGTCTCTGTCTCTGTCTCTCTCTCTATCTGTCAAAAGTAAAATAGAAATAAATATGCACTGAAG
>PVKE010002294.1:0-43786 GCA_004027555.1 Craseonycteris thonglongyai | reverse complement strand
TAAATAAATAAATAAATAAATAAATAAATTACATTAACTCAAATGAAGGGGGGGGAAAACATGTGTGAACTAGAAAAAGATCCGACTTAAAAAGCACGTTTAGAAAAATTAACTTGTTATTTGAAAATACTACTTCAACTCTGGAAACGGTGGAAGAATTTCTGTTATTCAATTTTCAAAGGATCAAAATTAATGAAATTCAATTGAACATTTAAAAAAGTATTTATGGCCCCCAAATGCATAAAATATCCCTGAAATGGGTATTTGGGCATGGGAGAAAGCATCTTGGCATAGTAAATAAAGCATTTTTAATACAGTATTAAACAAGGTTATGAAAAACACAGGAAACAAGTCACAAAAGCAATTTCTCTCTCAGTGTGCAATAAGCCTTTTTTATAATGCATGACCTATAGGCATTACAGACCCAAAGTAAGGTGTCTGCCAAGGATGGTGTCAGAAAGGAACAAATATATGACACCACGAGGTAAGAATACACACATAAGATAAACTAGGGCACGCGCATATGAGGCAGGTGCGAACAGTGGAGAATTGGAAACGGAATGTTGAATTTCAGTCTGGTATTAATATTTAAGACATGTCTAGCCCACTGTGAAATAATAAAAAACATATATCAGTCTTTGTGGCCACCACCCCCACCACCCCCAGCTCCTGACACAGAGCTCTTAACACCCTTGTTAATAGGGCTGCTAGGAGAATCTTATGCACTAACATTTCATATTTGACCCCAGCTCCTAACGAGTAGGTCCTTAATCCCTTGGAATTTCCTGGGTGATAGCATTGTCTTTGTTCCAATGAGGTGACTCTTAGAGAACTCTTGAATGGTTCATGAATAGGGACTGGTCACTAGAGAGACCAAGCCTTACCCCCTCCCCAACATCCCTCATTCTTCAGACACAGGAGAGAAGCTAGAAATGGAGTTCATTGATCATGCCAACACAAGGAAACCACTATAAAAGTCCCCATAGCATGGGGTTCAAAGAGCTTCCAGGTTGGTGAACACATTCATATACTATGTAGATGGTACATCCAGCTCCATGAGGACAGAAGACTTTGCACTAAGGACCCTTCTGGACCTCACCCTGTGTTTCATCTGGTTGTTCATCTGTATCCTTTATCACATCTTTTATTATACAATAAATTGGCAAATACAAGAAAGTATTTCCCAGAATGTTGTAGTAAGTAAACAATTTCAAGGAGGGGGTGTCATGGCAATCTCCAATGTGTATCCAACTCAGACAGCAGTGGTGGGTAACCTGAAAATCTACTACTTACAATTGGTGTCTAAACTGGGGGACAGTTTCATGGGACTGAGCCCTTAACTTGTGGGGTCTATGCTAACTCCAGTTACTTAGACAATTGAATTGACTTATAGGATACCCACCTGATAGCCAAAAAAATTACTTGCTATAAAACACACACACACACACACACTACACACCTGAACTCAAAAGAAACTCCTTGATCTTCATCATGTTATTTCACATCACATACTGAAATTTGGTTCCAAATTGGGTCAAACATCAAAAAAAAGAGAGTAGTCCCTGTAGAATATCCTCAAGTCACATCGAGAGTCATAAATGAGCACATACTTCTTTATGGGTTTTGGTCATCATAGTTTCCCCTCCCTAAGTATAAGATCTGTGTTGATTCATTGGCCCAAGATCTAATCACACCTTTACAAAGTGATATTTGGGTTCCTGGATCTGGTTGCCTTATGTGAAAATACAATCAGGTATCATACAGTGGATGGGCTCCCTCGGTCTGCGGACACCCAGTGATTGAATTAATAAATATGGAAACTAATTACTATTTAGAGAAGAATAATTCATATCTACCGGATGCATGATTATACTTGAGAAAGGACAATAGTAAGGACATCATGGTAATCCAAAAGCATTCACTATATTGCCAGGAAATAGTGGACAAGGGCCTGTCATCAAGTTGGTTCTCAATAAACCTGGACTCCAAGTCCCTTTCCACTACTGTCTGGCTATCTGATCTTTAACCTGTCAGAGCCTCAGAATTCACACTCAAGTAGATTAATAATACCCATCTCTGAGATAATACAGATAAAGTCCTTTTAGTACTAAGGACTGGTACAAAAGAAGTCTGGTGGTTTGGTAATTACTATTATTATTATTATAAATGTACTCTTTCCATATCAACTCTTAAATATTCTTGTGAAAAATTAGCTTATAAAATGAGATTAGATGAATTAGTCCTTAAATTATAAAAGTATTTTTACCGTTACTATCTTTTTCTCCTTCATGAGAAGAGTCAAAAGAAAGATACTCTACAGAGAGATTAATTATTTGACTTCTAATAAAGACTGATCATTTAAATTGCTCTCCCACCTTCCATTTTCCATTAATTCAATCCACTTGGGCACAATTGAGCCCCATTATGCCAGAGCATTTGATACAACTGAGGTATCCAATGCCAGCCCAGATTTTCCAACGCTTGAGGTACGTGGAAACCTGAATTTCCTTAAAAGATTGCAGGAAAACATCGCATCCTGACAAATCTGGCATCTTATGCATTGGCTATGGGCATTTCCATTGCAAGCAGTGACTCTTTAAATCAGTCTTACATTTAAGCAGAACTCACCAAATAGGATGGTGCCAGCTCTTTTACCAATTTGCCTCTGAATATCAAAACAAGGGGGAAGCCGGGATGGCTCAGTGGGTTAAGCGCTCACTTTGCAGCGCCGGGGACCGAGGATCGAGGATCGAATCCCGGCCCCAGCCCGTGCGGAACCATATGCTGAACTGGGAGCTCCCCCAGTTCAGTTCTCTCTCTCTCTCTCTCTCTCTCTCTCTCTGTGTGTCAAAAATAAATAAATAAATAAAAATATATTAAAAAAGAAAAACAAGGCTTTTTGAAACAGGTAAGGCACGAATTTACTTTCCTTCCACAGGCATTTGTCCAACAGTTGGTTCCTTCGGGGGCAGCACAGAAGGCTGAAGTTGCTGACATTCTCTAATTCACCAGAAACAGACAATGGGGTCTCTCATTTCCTTCAAAGTATAATCCGGAAAGTATAGACGAGGCTTCCAAGTTCCACACCAAAAAACCAAACCAAAACAAACAAAAAAAGAAAACCACCATAATTGAGATCAAAGCTTGCCTGTTTTAAGAACATCACCATGAGGGTTCAAGTTAAAAGAAAAGTGTTTACTCATTTAAAAAATATTTACTGAGCATCTACTACACACACACACACACACACACACACACACACATTCTGGGAATGTTGTGGTGAATGAGACAGACATAAATTGCATAAGAGCCTCTAGTTCAAAGCAGTCCTTCTATTTAAGATGGTTTCTAGGGTAGAAAACTGGCCTCATGAGTGAGCTGCTTTAAAATTGGACTGGGCCAGGGAGGCAAATGATAAGCATGGATTTTGGAGTCTTGATGATCAGGGTTCAGCTCCTGGCAACTTTACATTGTAACCCTGGCCAACTTGCTTAGCCTCTCAGAGTTCAAGTTTTCTCTTGTCGGAAAATCAGGATACCCAGTGTGCCCACCCAATAGGCATGTTGTGAGGATTCAATCACTAAAAGTGCCAGGAACATAGAAAACAAAACAAAAATCAGTTTCTTCCATTTCTTTGTTCAAGCCCTACTATCCTCAGAGGATAATGGAAACACGTAAGGACAAGACGTGGATGTAGTAACTTTAACTTGTCACTGAAATCGAAGCGAGGATCAACCTCAATTAGACACTGCATGTTTGAAACTATTATTGGCAATGCAGGAGAACACAAAAGTGAGAAGCACATTGCCTCCTTCTATCATCCTTTACATTATTTTAATCAGTGATGCATTAAGAAGTTTAAAGTAGACATAAAGAAATAAAACTGCAATATCTGAATCTATAAATGCTCACCAAAGAATAATAAGAATAATAAACTGCCATCATCTTCCACTAGAGACCCACATGAGGACCTAGGTACTACTTTCTTCTCAGAAAATTTTCTTGGTTTTGAAAATAAAGCTCAGACACTTTGCTTCCATGCAGTTTAGCAAAGGTAGTAGCTTAGACATAAAAGTGCAAACGCTCTGGGGGGGGGGGGGAGAAACACCCATGGCTGGCTGCCAGCTCTTGGCCAATCAGTCCTCACAAGGAAGGTTGCGTCACAGGCTTCAGCCTGCTGGAACCTCGCAGCTGCCTGCAACACATGCTTGGACCACCCAGGCCGAAATGGACGGGCATCTGGAGAAAGCACAAACAATGGAGAACATTAGAGCCCTGCGTTTCTGAGCCAGTGGGTCTGTCTCTAGGCTCAGCCTGGAGTTTGAGAAAGTCCTGGGCAAAGAAGAAACCTAGCATATGCTAAACGGCTCTACTCTTAAATCGGTGTCTCAGGTCTGCTACGTAACCTCCAGAATGGAAAAATATTTTTTCAGTGGAAAATCACTGTCTTCGTGTTCATGGATCTAGTTTTCAGCCAGCGTTGGGCTCTCACCCAGTATAATTAACGTCTTACGGTGGGTGGCTGGTTGAATGGCTTTATACCTCTCTCACCACCCCAGCACCTAATGCTTCCTGAAATGCTCTATACAAACAAAGAGGAAATTTGTTTTCTGAAGATAGACTATTTGGTCAAGGGCTCTCTGGCAGCCCCTCCATGCTGCTCTGGGCACATTCATTTTTCAAATGGAAAGGTCAGAAAACAGGCCTACATGATTCAACGGCTGGTACAAATGCAAGCCACGCCAATTTGTTATAATTAAAGTGAGGCACACAATAGTAGACGTGGGGGAAGCCTAATTAAAGAGTTGGACCTCAAATCCCAGATGGAAAGCCAAGTACGTGGCCTTCTATCAGATCTGATAGGAACCCTGCTCCACTGATGATAAATGTCTCTGGGAAACACCCTCCTAGCACCCAAAGTGCAAACACTTGGGAAGACGTAGGCGAGAAACATCCTCCTAAGACTGAAATCGAAACAGAAGCCTGGGAGAGAACACTCATCTCAATCCAGAGACTCAGATTTAATTGGTCCACAATACAACCTGCGCATCAAGATTTTCTTTCTCTCCAGGTGATACTAAATGGGCAGCCAAGGTTGAGAAACCCTACAAAAGATTCCATAGATAGTACTCACCCTTTTATTGGAAAATTTAACTGGGAAGTCAGTGTATCGTCGAGTAGTAAATTTGCTAGGTCTATCAGAGCAAAACATGGCAATAATTTACCACACAGCTCTATGAATGCTGACTTTGCATCCTGAACTGAACTGGAAGCTTCAGGGGAGAATTCTCAAAACAGTAAATGTAATGGAAGTGTTGTTCAGTCAGTGGAGAGATGCTCACAAAATACCATACTGTCTGTATGTTTCAGCAGAAAGAGTCAGACTTTATAGAGTCATATGTTTTCTACAATCTTCTAAAGCGTTTTTTTTCTAAAATTTTAGTGTGCGTAAGGGGCTCATGAAATATGTAGGTCCCCATGCTTCCCCTAGAACCTAAAGTCAGGACCAGGAAATTTCAGTTCGGTTCAGTAGTAACTTACCCAAATTTCTCCAGGTGCCTGCTACAACCCAAGAACAAAACAATAACATGGCACAATATATGAGGGCTGTCCCCAAAGTATCCAGCCACATAAGCGTTCTCGTTATAATGACAATGGCTGGATATTTTCTGGACAGCCTTCATATATATCAGAGGAGAATCTGCAAAGAGCAAAATGCAGAAAAACTGGACTCTTTTCACCTAAGCTCTTGAAGTCAAAGCTACATCATAGGTTAACAGCACTAAGGACGTGAAAGAGTTGCATAGTTCGCTATAATCCCACCAATAGAGAGAGTCTCTCTTACAGATGTGAGCTAAGTAGTGGACAGTTGGGTGGACCTCATATTCTGGATTCTCTGTGGGATTCTTGATGATCAGAGGCAGTGCTTCTGGCTGAGGGCTATACTTTCTACTCAATGAAGGGAATCCAGAGTTCCTCCAAGGAGGGCATGGCAGAACTCAAATTGAAAGCTGCATTTCTTGTTGTTACCTTAGGGGGCGCTGCAGGAGGCAAGTTGTAGGAAAATCAAGAAAGCAAGTCATCGGTTGTGAGAAGAGACTGGGCACTACACTGTGGCATGAATGTCCAATATTATTGCAAAACACCAAGTTCCTATCTGCAGTTCCGCTTCTAGAGCTGGACTGACCCCAGGATTTTAAAGGGTTTCTCTTCTTCAAATCATAGTTTCTATTATAAAAATTGCATTCAAATCCTGGTCTAACCACATACTTGCTGTATGACCTTGGGCATATTAACCTCTCTGAATCTCTGTTTCCTCAGTTTTTACCATGGGAAAATCATTGCTTACCTCACAGAGTTATTGGGAAGATCAAATTTACATTACTGAATACAGTGCAGGCATGTGTTAGTTGCTTCTTCTATTATTATTATTATTATTATTATTATTATTATTATTATTATCTTACCCTCTTCACCTGCCTCTGGTCCTAGAAAAAGTGAAGTTTTTCATGCCCAGTTGTTTTAGTATGGTCCCTGTGCTTACCCTATAGTTGTTCTTACGATCTTTCTTTGAGCAGGGACCACCAAGAATCCTCCCAGATGAAAGCATAGGGTTAGCGTCTGTAACAAATAAACCCCAAAATTTTAACAGCTTAACACCGTAAAAGCTGATTTCTCACATAACAGCCCAAAGCTGGTGCTCCTGATTGGTGGGTAGTTTTAGTCAATACGGTGATCAGGGGGCCTGCTCCCTCCATCTGTAGCTTAGCATATCCTAGGCCTCAAAAGACACTGCACCCAACTGGCAGGCAGGGGAATGGAGACAAAGCCAGCCTGTGTCTTAAAAGCCCTGACCCAAAAGTGAGTCCCATCCCATTCACCCCGGTTCCACTGCTGAGAAGTGTCACCTGGCCACACCTAAAAGAATGGAAAAAGTCTCTGGCTGGAAAGCTCCCTCCGGCACCCGCCCCACACTGTGCAAAAAGAACACACACTTTTGGTGGATTATCATCCATCTTTACCAAAGAGCTTTTATCTAATGAGCATGAAGATGAGGCCCTGGAAACCTAAACTGGAAGGAAGTTGAAATCTTTTATTGGAACATTCCACAAACACAAACATGCCTCAAACATCCCCAAATGGTCACCCAGCCAGGGCCAGATCATTGTGAGAAATTTTTGCTAGAAAAGTCTTCCTTTCATGGCCCAAGATCAGCCATCTGTTGCAACACAGAATACATGCATGCATGTACCTCACCAGACCTCAAATTAAATAACGAACTCTAGTTCTCCCCGCCCCCTCCCTTCTACCTCCACCCTCATCCACTAAATGCCCATAGCTCTTCAAATGTTCTTAATATCCCGTGGTTTGAGAATCTTCACCATTGTGTCTTCTCTGTGCTGAAAATGCATCATTTGTCATGGTCCCAAAAGTATTTGACCCCTGGCAGATGAATACAATATTCCAGACACATGACTGGGTATCCCATTTAGTATCATCTTTTCTAAATTACACTAACCAGATTTGCAGTTCTTCCTTCCCTTGGTTTCTTCTTTTTCCTACATTTTAGTTTCTTTATTCGTACTTTCTAAACAAAGGGATATCTTAAGCCTCCATTTGTCTGTTCTCATTGTCATTTAAATTCCTTCCAGTTCCTTTCTGGACTGTCACCAAATTATTAATAGCCTTCTTGCCTCAGACACATAAGGGCTATTGAGAAAGTATATTTACAAGGTGTTTTTACGAAACTGATTGTAAGAGAAGGCAAGTAATCCCGGCTAGTATTTGAACAGCAGCTGATTGCTACTTTCCCACATAACCCTCTGACTTGCCCATTTGTTATACCACAAGACCAGCTTTTTTTTTTTAATGCCAGCTGAATAAATTGCAGTCCTCGGTTATTAAATCAACCCCATATCACATCAGTGAACACAAACTTGATGGAGTTACAAGCTTGTTGCAAATAATGTCTCCAAGAGACAGAATGAGTTTTGCTCGAAACTGGGGCACAGTTACCGGTACTTGTCCACGTCTTCAAGTATTGATTTGTTTGGTGATGTGTCCTCTGTGAGTTTCCAGGTCCTCGGATTACACCGCTCTGCTCCCTGCTGCTCCACTTCCTCTCCAGGACTGGGCATGCCATTCTGATACACTTTCAATTAAAAATGTTCTTGCCATAAATTTAAACAAGTTGACCATGAAATTCTGCAGCAGAAACCACTCTCTTTTTCATTAAAGAAATGGAAACACATGTTATAAAAGAACATTTAATGACATGGAAAAATATTCAAGATATATGGGGAGAGAGGAAAAAATCAGATTTCTAAAATGCAAATGCAATATGAATCTATATTTGAAAAACAGAATACACACACACACACATATATATGTATATATATATATATGTATGTGTGTGTATATATATATATATATATATATATACTTATGTGTGTGCACATGTGTGCTTGCCTAGGAAAATTCTAGAAAGATATTCACCAAAGCATTAGCACATATTCTCTTTGGGTGGTTAGTTTTCTGGAGATAATTTTCCTTAGCTATACTTTCTAAATCTTCCATAATGGACATTAGAGCTGTAATAAAGATAAAACAATGTTATTTCTTTGAAAAAAAATTTTTTTTAAGATTTATTTTATTTTTTTTTTGACACAGAGAGAGACAGAGACAGAGAGACAGAGAGAAGGGGGAGGACCCAGAGCAGTCTCCATAGTTGTATGTCATCAATCATCAGTTTTTTGACATAGTTTCATTCCACACAGGTGGGTGGGGGCCACACAGGGTGGGAACTGGGCCGGGGCCTCCTGTGTGGGAGACGCGCCCCCTCAAGCTAATGGCCCAACCGAGGGGGTGAGAACCAAACTGGGGGTCTCTGGGAAGTACACCTCAGTTCAGCACATGGGTCCACTCTGGCCAGGAACGGGATTCGATCCTCAGTCCCCGGGGCTGTGAAGTGAGCATTTAACCCACTGAGCCATCCCAGCTTCCCCATTTCTTTGAAAATTTAATAAAGGTAAAAACATAACTCCAAACAGTTACACACTGCACTACATGTTCAGAAAAAAAGAATTTTTAATATTCAGGATCAACATCACTGTCTCTGTTCCTCTGTGCCTTCAGTGCTTAAAGAAATATTATTTTGGACTGTATTGGTGTGGCCCCAAAATGCCTGTGTTCGAGCTTTAGGATAGAATTAGACTGCGTTTGGAGATAGGGCCTTTACAGAGGCAATTACAGTTACACGATATCGTAAGGGTAAAGCTCTGATCCAATAGGATTGTATTCTTAAAAGAAGAGCCAGAAGAAAAAACTCTTTCTCTCTCTCTCTCTCTCTCTCTCTCTCTCTCTCTCTCTCTCTCTCTCTCTCTCTCTCTCTCTCTCGTCTCTCTCCCTCTCCTCCCTTGCCTGGGCACCTGTGCACACAATCAGCCTCTGAGACATAAGAACACAGCAAGAAGGTGGCCAGCTACTCAGCAGGATGAGAGACCTCACCAGACATTGAATTTGCAGGCGCTTTGATCTTGGATGTCCCTGGCTCCAGAACTGTGAAAAATTAAATTTTGGTTGTTGAAGCCATGCTGCCTATGGAAGTGCAAACAGATTGATACAAATATCATGGTAAAAATAAAAATCACTTTTATTATTATGCATAAATATTTAACCTGAAAGTTAACTTGTTGACTTTGCAATTGCACCACTTTGATAACCTTCCTCCCTTGGTATTAAGATGTGGAAGAGGTGACAATGCTTTTCCATACACAGAATCGAATTCCAAATGTTCCTGGACCATTTTCCCCTCTAGGCCTTTTGATTCTTCTCCATACCAGGCTGTGAACACTCCATGCCCATCTTTGGGGCCCTACTTACTGATTTACAGACATTGGTCAAAAATTCAGTAGTGGTACATCTATCTTTACAAATAAGTGTTTTCAATTTTTTCAAGTAGCTACTTGGTAGAAGCATTGCTAGGTCAAATGATGGCACTCTGCTTCATTTTTTTTTTAAGGTTTATTTTTTATTGTTTTGCTAGACAGAGAGAGACAGAGAGAGACAGAGAGAAGGGCAGGGCCCAGAGCAGTCTCCATAGCTGTACATCATCAGTTTTCAGACATGGTTTCATTCCACACAGGTGGGCAGGGGCCATGCAGGGTGGGAACCAGGTTTTGGGCCTCCCGCATGGGAGGCATGCCCCCACGAGCTGAGGGCTAAATTGGGTACCTCCCACGTGGGAAGCTCACCCCAGCCCGAACAGAACTGGAGACACACCCATTCAGCATACGGTTGCACACGGGCTGGGGCCAGGATTTGATCCTCAGACCCTGGGGCTGCAAAGCAAGCGTTTAACCCACGGAGCTACCCAGCTTCCCCTCATCTTCATTTTTTGAGAAATTTTCATACTGTTTTCCGTAGTGGCTGTACCAATTTACATTCCCAGCTGCCATGTATGAGGGTCCCCTTTTCTTAGCATCCTCTCCAACACTGTTATTTCTTGTCTGATTGATCAATTATAGCATTGTTCACAACAGCCAAGACTTGGAAACCATCTAAGTGTCCTTTGATGGATGACTAGATAAAAAGATGTAGTACTCATATATGATGGAATAGTACTCAGTCATAAAAAAAAAGATGAAATATTGCATTTTGCAACAACAGGTACAGATACTGAGAAATGAAATAAGTCAGATGGAAAATGATAAGAACTATATGACTTCACCCATATGTGGGATATCTAACAAAAAGTAACAAAGAAATCAAACAAAAAACAAACTCATAGATACAGACAACACAATGGTGTTGTTAAGGAGTGTTAAGGGGAGGACAAAGAAGATAAAAAATGTCCAATACGTGCTGACAGAAAGAGATTAGACTTCAGGTGGTGAGCACACAATAAAGTATACAGATGTCATAGACTTGTACACCTGAAATTTCTATAGTGATATTAATGCATGTTACCCCAATAAATTTAACCAAAAGTGTAAAAATAATAATAATATAATTTTTAAATAGACTGTATATTAAAAAAGGAATTTAGTAGGCATTTGGCAAATACAGACAGGGCTAAAGATACACAGATGGCCGGTGGCAGGGGAGATTTTTTGGTTAAGCAAATGATATAGAAGCAGAAATTAAAAAAAAAAAAAAAAGGCAGGTGAAAATAAAGAATGGACTGGAGAAGGGATTTGATGAGCACATGTTCATTTATGAAACCCAAAGATATTTGCTATAGGCCCAGAATGTAAATTCACATTAAATTGTGCCCAGCAGCTCAAAGCAAACACTCCTCTTAAAGAGTCTCCCATGGACTTCAAAGGGAGCGCCAGCCCACAGGGAAGAGAGGCCAAGAGGTCCCGTAAAATGCCTGAAACTTTGCACAGAGTCCACGGAGGAGGGGGATGGAAGTCCTGAACTCCTGGAGGTTGTGGCTATTGGGTCTTTACATCCCCAGAAGGTAGACAGTCAGCCCTGTGCTTCCCAAACATCAGCAGCCCTCAGAAAGCTCGTTGTAACTGGGGGGATCTGCATCCACACGTGGGAACAAGCTTGCTCCAGAGCATCCCTCCCTCCCTCGTGGTTCGGGAACATATTTCAAACTGCCACTCTATGAGCAGCTAAACAAAAACACCTCTCCGACAGGGCTGAGAGAGCGTGGCGTAAACATGTCATCCCCACCTATTGTTCTGCAGAGTTGAAATTCTCCTAAGATTGATTCGAAAAGGCAGTTAGAGAGGAAACTGTTGGAGTCTGCGGAATTAAAAACAAACAGTGAGGCATTCAACGGACGCACAGATCTGATGGATTAAAATGCACCGAAGACAGACATCGCAAGCGAGGCCGGCGGAGGCCAAGGCGGAATGAGAGGAAACGCGGGCCTGCGATTTCCAACCCAGGGAAAACTGGCAAAGCAACAGAACTTGAGGCTCCCTCAGATTTACACTTTATCTGTTAATTAGCATTAACATGCGCAGTCGAGGTCTCACCAGCTTGTGGCTCCATAAAAACCGGAATGTGTTACCACCACAGAATGTGTAATTACTTTAAGCAACGGCTGAAAATTGCAGGGTATTTCACATCAGAATTTGTATGTATTTATTGTTCGAGATAAACTTGTTGAAGTATATCTAATCTAATTTGATGTTATAATTCCTGTTTAAGATAATGTCAGTGTCAGCCAGCCAAGGGCTGAAGTAAATACTGCCATAAATTGTCATACATGAAAATACCAGAGCAATACATCCGTTCAGCCTAGACTTGATTTGCTTATTGTTGAAGGACGAAAAAAGAAAAATTCTCAGATTACATCAAAACTAGACATGTATCCTGTTGGGTTCCCTCTGCCGTGTCAGGTCATGCAGCTGATGGAGCCTGCCAATTTGAGACTTCCCCCGTCAGCTCCTTGGAAATGTGAATCACTTTACAAAGAATTGTAGATTTCCGTTTCCCTTAGGTAGAATTTATTATTTTTGTAAAATCTCTTTAAATTGCCCTGTACCGCCCCACAAGGGAAATGCATTAGGACAGATTATTTGGCTTTAAATCATAGCTAGGTTAATATTTGTTTTAAGTTTGAGTTAAGACCTAGTTGAAGTTCCTCCTTAAATTGTTAAACAAGACAATTTGGGGCTATGAAAAGGAAACGATACCAGGTTTTTTGGTCATCTGATATTATGGCAGAGGCTACCAAATCATGCAAAAGCGATTTCCTATTTTTCTACTAAATAGGGGATTATAGCTAGAGGGTTGCCTGCATACAGACTGCTCATGTGTGAGCAGCGCTCTGTGTAGTCTCTAAAACTCGGAAAGGCGTGGCTCACACAGCCACAGAGGAGGGAGTGCTGAATCTAACACGATTGCTGTTTGATAACTTGCTCAACTTCTCCACCGTTTGACATCCTGTTTCTCCAGGGGAGGGGTGGTAGAAATGGCTGTACAGGGTGGTGTGTGTGCTGCACAATCCCAATGCTTTTATTCACACATTTTGTGTTTATAAGACGGAAAAACCTTCGTCCATTTTCTCTCCGCTGTCTACCTTCTGTTCCCTCGAGGCAGGTGTCCCATACAAGGATCCCATCGGATACATCGCACTGCAATTCTCTTGGAAAAAGCCCTGGGATGGCAACGTCTGTCCACTAGCCTCCGTGTTGTGTGAAAAATGGTGGAAGCTAATGAGGCCGTCTTGTCACATTGACGCATTGGTTCTCCATCAGCCTTCCTCCACGCTGCAGTCGTTACACCATGTAGATGAAAAGGCTCGAAACACCGAAATTCGCCTTGGGAAGCAACGTCACTCAGCACATCCAAAACGCAACTGGCTGTTCCCTTTGATGCCTGCCTTTTAACTGGGAAATGGATATTTTATATTGAATGATTCCTAGTGATAGCTTGGCACTGAACACAGCATATTAAACAGGGGGCCCCCTATATAATCCAAACCCCGGCTGACCTGTGATGTAATCTGAGTGGACAGAACTGAAGTCTTATCTGCGGCTGAGGGAACAGGGTCGGGGGTAGCAATGCGTGCAGTTAACTCTAGTGGCCCAAAGCCCTGACCAGAGGTGTCTGCCTTGCTGCTCTGGCTAAGGACTTGGTTAATAGTCATAAGACGCTGCCTCTGGTTCCTTCAATGGCTCCAGAAGGTTGGGGTGGAGGGACCTCTTTCCAGACTCTTCCCTGACTGCTGAGCCACGCTGTGATGGGCCCTTTAAGCAGCTATCTTTTTTTCAGAAAAACCTCAAAACAACTGTGGTTTCTCTCACTGTATGTGGACAGTATTTTGGAATCTTGCTCAATGAAAGCAGTAAAGATTATCTGAAGTCACAATTGTCCAAATCATGTGAAAATTGACCCTCTTCTCCAACCAGCAGCTTGAACAAGGAGTTAACCTGAGGGTGTGGACCTGATGCTGATACGTAATTTTAAGGATTTTTTTTTTCAGAGATTCTGTTAGATTAAAATAGATAGATATAAGTAGATTAGATAGATAGATAGATAAATAGATAGATAGATATTTAAAACATTTCTAAAATAAGGCTTCTGTGCACGCATGGGGGCTTATAATTCACACGAAGAAGCATGAGATATTTGCAATAGTGAATGCTTTGTTCTATCTAGAACCTTAACTTCTGCTCCACTCCATTGGCATGGCCTGAAAGCCTAACACAGGGCCTGTCATGGTGACATTAAATCCACGAAAAGGGCATTAAAGGCAACAGGCCACTTCTGCTACCGGAGACCTGCCAGGTGGCCTCCTGTGCACATTCTGCAGACACGCTAATATGAACCCCCATATGGCTTCTCTCTCCTGTCACTCAAAGCAGTTTCCATATTTGCAGTTTTGGCTGATAACATTATTGGTACTGAAAATTTTTCTGTAGGCCCTTAGAAGAGTTTCATGAAGTAGCCTGACCTTGGAAACCCCACCATGCAAAGGTCAAAGTTGACATCCAGTGATTTTTGAAATCAGGAAACCAAGAGCACACTCCGAGGGGGAATTTGCAGAGAGCTCACTGAAAGGCAAGATGCAAAGAGGTAGGAAGAGTTAACGGGAAGCCCCCTGGAGCTAGCAACCACTAGGAACTTCTGGTCCCCTTAGGGCGGCTGCCTGAACTCAGCCAGAGCTGTAGGACAGTGCCCGCCTCACCTCACACAAAGGACCCTTGATCCTCGGTAAGAAAACACAGACACTGACAACCCAGTAGAGAGGTGGCAGGAGGAATAAACTCCCTGACCACACACTCTCCTGCTCTCTTCTCGCCTGCTGCTACCCCCATTGGCCAAACTCAATCAACTAGAATCCAGAAAGCAAGGGAGTCTTATTGATGCAGCATCTACAGGTGAGCCCCTCGGGGCACAGAGCAGGGAGAAGAAGGTAGAAAGCAGATCTGCAAGGGCAAATGGACAACCCAGCACAAGAGGGTTATTTCTGTCATATAACTTAGCGGAAGAAATGCTTGATGTGAAACAGGCATCTCATGAGTTCCCGTACCACTACCAAGTCCACCAGTAAAACAAATTTGTTACCACTTTTCACTTCAGATGGATTTTCATAATAGCCCTCAGAGACCAACAACTACTATTAACTACTGTTGTCACCAACATCTTAACAGAAACACACGTCCCTGTTGTACATATGTCCAAACATCCTAAGTGGTCTTTTAACTACCTTTTATCAAGAGCTACTTTTATAGGCTCTTAATTATTTCCTAATTGTTTACATTTCCTTTATGACAGTGCCTTATTAACCACACATCAAAAAGAAATTCTATATCTTTGTGATTTCAGACATAGTTAAGTTTATTGTCTTTACATACTAATTAATGGGACCCATTTTTTCTTCATTTTTTAAAATATTTTTCTCCTTTTTGTGTAAGACATCCTCTCTCCTAGATGCATCACTTTATGATTAACTCTCTCATTCTCTCTCTTCCCTTGACGAGCTAAGTTAAAGCTATCAGAGACCATTTTTTCCAACCCTACTATTTGTTCAGTAGCTTTACTGAGAAGCTATGTCTGAAATCAAGGCAGGGACAGGTCTCTTCTTCTGTGGCATCTTCAACTTTATTTTTAGGTTAAAAATCAGGACATACTATTGATTCTGTGATTTTGAACCTGTAATGGCCTCACGTTGTGTAGGTTGAGTAATACTTACATAAACCCACCTGGTTCTTCTCCTTGGCCTGTATTTGTACATCTGAGGAGTTAATAGTCTTTTTTTTTTATTTTATTTTTATTAAATTTATAGGGGTGACATTGGTTAGTAAAATTATGTAGGTTACAAGTGTACATTTCTATAATACATCATCTATAGATTTCATTGTGTGTTCACCACTCAGAGTGAGTTCTCCTTCCATCATCATATATTTGACTCCCTATACCCTCTTCTACTTCTCTCCCACCCCCTTACCTTCTGGTAACCACTAAACTGTTGTCTGTGTCTATGGGTTTGTGTTTGTCTGTCTGTCTTGTGACTAAGAGTAATTTCAAGTTCCTCATTGGCCATCCTTAAGTAAAATAGGTCATTTAAATTGCAAAAATACGCATTTTCTTCTATAGTACTTCTATTTTAATTTTAAATTAAAAAAAAAAATTGTGACCGAAATATTTTTATTTTCTCCAGAATAGGACTTGGTGCAAAACATCAAAACAAAACAAAACAAAGATGTTATGATGACTGGTGTAGTAGAAAAATGGGGAAGTTTTGGCTTTGGAATCACGTGATGCTGCGTTTGAGACCTCACTCTTTTGTTAGTACTCATATTCTTGGGCAAATTATTTAACCACCAAACCTCCCTTTCCTTCACCTGATTGTAAGAATAGGTGCTTGAGGGAGGGACGCTGGAATGGCTCAGTGGGTTGAGTGCTCATCTTGCAGCCCTAGGGTCCAAGGATTGTATCCTGGTCCCAGCCTGTGTGGAACCATATGCTGAACTGGGGTGTGCCCTCAGTTCACTTTTCCCTGGGGTGAGCTTCCCCTGTGAGAGGCCCCCAGCCCAGTTCCCACCCTGCATGGCCCCACGCCCATGTGTAAAGTGAAACTATATTGACAACTAATGTACAACTATGGAGATTGCTCTCGGCCCTTCCCCTTCTCTCTCTCTCTCTGTGTGTGTGTGTGTGTCTCTCTCTCAAAAACAATAAAAATAAATCTGAAAAGAATAAAGACTAGGTGCTTGATGGGAGATTGTTATGTTTATTAAATGAGATGGTGAGGCTGAGATGCCTGGGTGGTATTGTCTAATAAATGTCAGTAACGTCCCTCGCTAGCTCCCTCCCCTGGCCCACTACTCATGCCTTCCTGTTGTCCTTGGTGGGCCTTGGCTCTCGTCCACAGCCTCAGCCAGTGCCTCCATTATTTGCAATATGAAATATGCAGTTCTAGCCCTCTCTTCACTCTATGTACTTGTTCCTACTTTTTTTCCCCACTCCTTCTCTTCCCCTCTCATGTCTATCAGAGCCGACGAAGTTGAAGACCTATTGACCAGGCAACTAATGTAAACATGTGAATCAAGTAGGAATAAGATGAGAGTGAGTGAGAAAGAGTGTAGAAAACTAGAGAATGTTTGTTCTGTCTACAAATACTCAAAACATGATACACCTATACACACATGCACACACACATGATCCATCACACAAAATACATCAGTAGGTTGGATTTGGTATATGAGCAGTTGTTTTGTGTACTCGCCTTCCAAAGGAATTCATAAGTAGTCATGGTTCCCAAAGCTCAGGTATCACAGTGCCGCTGACTCCTGCATTTGCGTTGTAATTATGAGCACTTTTCTTATAAAATTCTCTTCTGAAATCATTTGCCCAAGATGTATAAGAAACTATGGACCAATTTGTGGATGTACAGAAGTAACAATCAAGGTTCATATGCTTATTTGTCTCCACTAATAGTGCTGTAGATAAGCCAAAGGTTTTCTCAAATATATGTAACTATATTCTAGAAAGTTAAGAAAGCAAGCTAAGAGTTTTTTGAAAAACAGACATACACCAGGCAGTTATGCAGATTTCAGGCACATTTATGGGATGTCAACATTGCTATGACAACAATCCTATCAGGTAAGAATATAATAGAGTCTCAGTTAACCAGCACCCTTAAGAATTGGTAGATACTGGATATATGTACCCAGTACTCTTAAGCAACCGGCACAAAAAAATCTAAGAGTTACTTGAGTTCTGGTTAACTGAGAGCCTACTGTATTATTATGTCATCTTCACCTTGGATCCAAAGTACCTGATCTGGGTGCATGATCCAAAGTGGGTGTCTTGTACAGTGCCTGGCAATGGTAATTAATCTCTAATGATTTCTGAAGAAAGCAAAGAATCATGAGAGCCCTCCCTTCAAAGGCAACATCAGCACGTGTGTGGACAAATGGGTTTGAAGTGTGGTCACTAGAAACGGGGTCATTTCCTGCTCAAACATTCAGTGCATCCTGAAATGTGGGGAAAGATGGCAGGCGCTCCAAGCAGCACCTATAATCACAGACCCGGAGCCAGACTCTCACATGTGTGCCATGTGGAAAGGAATGTGGGTCTCACACCTGTGGTGTTTGCTTTTTTTTCCCTGACAAATATGCAAACTGATAACAAGACCATCTGCTTCTTCATCCTCAGATGTAAAAGACGACTGTGCATGCAGAGAACTGATCATTTTGTTCCTTCTCACTGCTAGTCTGATTTCATAAATATCTTGGTACAGCCCGTTTTAATAGCTTTTGCTTCAGAACTTTCCGACCCTCAGCTTTGTTTATATAGAGTTAACTTCTCAAGAATGAAAAAGTATCAAGTGAGTTTCTTCAGTTACAACATCATCATCAACAACAACAAAACTGCTTTCTTAGAGTTGAAATCCAAATATCTATCCTTCCATGACGCTGCTTTCCAGGAATTATGGGGCCTCCTGTTTGAAAGTTCCAACTGCAAACAGATGAACAAGGGTGAGTGAGGATTTCTGACGAAATCACACAACCCCGAGAGACAGCCCTATCGCCACCTCAGCGGGCTTCACGCTTCGACTTGGCTTTTCACCGGGCAGGTCTGCTCCAACTCTGCCTACAGTGCCTTAACCATAATGTCTTCAACCTTCTGCTCCTCCCCAACCAGCCACGGTATAAAAAATCCCCCACCCCCTTTTTAGTACAAAACCGAAAGTAACAAAGAAACAAAAGTTCATGGACACAGTCCATGATAGTTACCTGAACGTAAGGAGGGGGAAGGAGGGAAGGGGAGTCAAATATATGAGTTGGAAGAAGAACTGACTCTGAGTGGTGAGTGCATGATGCAACACATAGACATAGACGATGTAATGCAGGATTGTACACCTGGAACCTATGTAATTGTTACCAACCAACGTCATCCCAATAAATTTAACAATTAAAAAAATTGCCCCCACCTTTTTTTTTTTTTTTAGATTTTATTGTTCTAGAGAAGGTGAGAGAGAGAGACAAGGGGGAGGGCCCAGAGTAGTCTCCATAGGTGTACATCATTCATTGTGAAACTGTTTCATTCCACACAGGTGGGTACGGGCCATGCCAGGCGGGAACCGAACTGAGAAACTCACAAGGAAGGCAAGAACCTTTGCTGGGAGCCATCCGGCAGTTACCAGTTGTGCAGCAGTTCAGCATATGGGTATGCACAGGTCAGGGCTGGGAATCAAACCCTGAACCTTGCAATTGTGAGGCAAGTACTCAACCACTGAGCTATCCCAGAATCCCCAACCTCCTTTCTTACTATTTTTAGATAGATTATATTGGAGTCATTCAGGGGGAGGGATCTTACCAGGAAACCAAGAATAAAGAAACAAGTAGAAAAGTATGGACCTCAAAACATTTGCAGAACACATGAGTGTTATCTGAAAATAAATCTGCCATAGACAGGCACAGCTGATGCAGCTAATGAGCCCTTCCCCACCCGAAACATAATGCATTTTTTTCTCACCTCCTCCCTGTCAAAGAATCTGAGATGAGAAGAAGAATAGGGTACTGGACTCTTATAAATGACCTCAGCCACACTAGCTGTGTGGATTTAAATCAGGTTAAGAGATTACGTATTCATATTATGTGTCCTTTCCACTTAGTTTCCAAGCTGATGTTACTTTGAAAATAAATGCCTTTGTTAAAGTGGAAAGGCATCCTTGGTGCAGATAACAGAAGCAGTTGGAACCCTCAAGAGTGAAGAGGTCTCCACATGCTGTAAGAAAACATTAGAACTCATATGTTTACTTTATCTTATCCTGTCTTAACAAGTTTTAGCTTTTACTTATGTTTTAAAATATATGTAAATGCGATCCAGGGGAATATGTGCATAATGTTTCAATAAATACGCATATGTTGGGTTGCTCAATCAAAATCTTTTTCACTGAGGGAGTGTGTGATGAAAACTGTTTGGAGACCACTACCCACAAAGATTAATACCATGATGGCAGCTTCCTCGGCAACTCAGAATCTCAGAAAAAGTGGGTGGAGCCAGAGCAGATCCAAGCTGAAAACCCAGGCAGACAGGAGTCAGAACATCTGATACGCTGATCACTTCCTTTATTCCACATCTTTGTCCTTCGTGTAACATTATGTTAAATGCGCAGGGTTTTACAGACAGACGCTCTCTTCTTTACTTCCCTTGTGAACTTGGGCAAGTTCCTCAACTTTTTACACCTCAATTTTGTGTCTTTCAAATGAAGTTCATAATGCCTACATCATATGGGGTATTATAAATACTAAGTGAGATCGTGTATATATAAAATGCTTACCATATTGCCTGACATGTAGTGAGCTTTGAATTAACAGTGGCTATTATTAGTTCGACTTTTTCCTTACTTTAAAGCCCCCAAACCTAAAACTCTCAGCAAAGGAAATTCTAAAATGTGAGCTTAAGATTTGCAGTGAAGTCAGTTCTTGCTTCCTAAATCAGAGTAAAGGACTTGCCCATGACTGTTCTGTCTTCATTTGCATCCATTACCCACTTAGCCCCTGTGAATTAGGAAATATTTTCACTTACTTATGCCAATATCAAGGCACAAAGAGCTGGAGTAGCAGTTCACCAGAGGTAAAACAGCAGTTCCACGATAGAGCTGGGCCTTGAACCCAGGCAATTTAGTTCCAGAGACTGTCTTTACCTGCAACCTGAGGGTCTCCCCACTGTGGCACCATTGCCATTCAAAGCCAGTTTCTTCTTTGTTGTGGGGGCTGTCCTGTGTGACATGGGATATCCTGCAGCATCCCTGCATTCTGCCCATCAATGCCATTAGCCCCTCCCCCAAGTCATGGCAATCAGAAATGTTCTCAGACTCAGCCAAATGCCCCGTGGGGGCAAAATCCCCCCAGACTGAGAACCATTGCTCCACACTAACCAAGGATTTCAGTATCTTAAAGTTTCTTCTTTTTCTTTTCTTTATTATTTTTGACAGAGAGAGACACAGAGAGAGAAGCAGGAGGGCCCAAAGCAGTCCCCATAGTTTTCCGTCACTACTTTTAGACATAGTTTCATTCCACGGGTGGGTGTGAGGCCAGCAGGGTGAAAAGCAGGCCAGGAGGCTTCCTGCATGGGGGGCATGCCTCCGCGAGCTGGGGGTCTCCAGCATGGGGGCCTCCGACATGGGAAGCACACCCTGGGATGGAGCCACACTGGGTGCACACCCCGCTTCATCAGATCAGTTCACACAGGTCGGGGCCGGGCCAGGTCTGGACCTGGGACCTGAACAGGGACCCGATCCGTGGACTCCGGGGCTACAATGCGAATACTCAGTCCACGGAGCCATCCCGGCTTTCCTCTAAAGCTTAGTCTTACCCTTCACCTTGAGTTAGGTTATATTACGTTACTCCTTTTACTCGTGACAAAACTGAGGCACAAAGGTCATGCTTGTTCTTAGCCAGGGCAATGCCGCGGAATCACTTGAGAGCTTTTACAAACCTTGATTCCCAAGTTACATCCAAGGTCACATGCATAAAGATCTCTGGGGCAGGGGAGAGGACACGGGACTCGGGTATCTGCTTGTCAATGCACTTCATGCAATTTCAGTGTAGCCAGTGTTGAAAACCAAAGCTCCAGGCGTTCTTTTCACAAAACTATTTACTTGCTACACAATTAGGTGTCTGATCCCTAATTAGGTTATGCCTGTGCTCTGCCCTCTTCCTGTGAATCCCCGCTTCCAAATGCTCTAGTCTGTGTCTTCCTCTCTGGTCATCTGCCGTGAACATTTCCATTCCTGTACCACACACTCCTCCTCTGCCTATTCCTCTGGGCTTTTTCGTGATTGTTTTTCTAAAATGTTCTTTCCTTGCTTTTTTGTTGTTGTTTGTTTGTTTGTTTTTCTTCCCCTGACTCAACCACCGTCACCCTTCATCTGACTTCAGCTGAAGCCAGCTTAGACATGAGACCCATTCTGGAAACCAGTTTTGTTCCACCAACTGACCTTCCACCTGAAAAAGCCCTAGTGTAGTCCTTATCTATATTATATTGTCATCTTTGGTATGTGTCAGACTCCCCTAGTCCTCCCGATTTCTACCACTAAATCCGTAAGACTGATCTCCAAAAGGGCTAAACTCCTGTGTATTACCTCTGAACCCCAACACTTACCTGTGTCTGAAACCTTACAAATAACTAAATGAACACTTGCTGAGTGAATAAATGACGTGTCCCAATTTTCTTATCCCCATCTTTTTTCCAACCTCCCACGGATCCATTTTTTCATTATATTCTCCCTCCACATTTCATCACTGCCTAACCTCCTGCCTAGTCATGAGCCGCCTGCCCACTGGTGAGAGTGGTAGCTGAACTATTTCAACTCCGTGAGACTCCAGGAGCAAAGCCAGGCAGCTGTGGCTGGAACTCATCTCTGGCTTTGAAACCTAAATGAAGCTATCATCGGCAAGCTCCGAGTTGTGGTGAGCCTTGTTCGTGCTCAGATCAGCTCCTGTCTTCACCACAATTCTGGGCTTGTGCATTCTAATACAAGAGGGATAGTGGAACTGACGTATTCTCTCATGTCCACAAAGGCGGGGAATCCAGTTTGTTTACCCAAATGAAGCAGCTCCATTATCTACTGGATTCACTCTGTAAGATAGTCATTTCCTTCCGCAAGATCCCTATCAATCAGAGGATTTGAAAAATGCACCAGGGACGTGTAGGCAAACATTCAGCTGAACTAGTTTTCTTCGTATAATTAGGTCTTAGGGCAAAGTGCAGCATGCAAAAAATTTGAACAGAGGAGGAATTCACCCATACGAAAAGAAACTCTTCCTCTAAGATCAGAGGCCAGGGAATGAGCCAGTTTGGTCCAATGGATAGCCAAGGACTCATCTTCCAACAGCCCTCTACTGCTGTTCGACCACAGTCCCTGGGCAAGAATTGATCCAGACCAAACTGGGGTTTCTTTTTTCAAAAATTTCAAAAAAAATTGGAGGAACCTTTTTCACTGTTAAAAATTCACTAGCAGCATGCTGTTTGAAGCAAACATCTGCACCCTCTTCCATTTTGACATGCACTGGGTGAAAGCGGTAAGCAGTGGTGTGGGCAAGGTCAAGAATGATGGAGGGGTGGGATGCTGGGATAGCTCAGCAGGGTGAATGCTTGCCTTGCAATGACATGGCCTGGGGATCCATGCCTGGTCCAGCCCTTGCAACCCCATATGCTGAACAGCTGAACTGGTAACCACCGAGATGGCTCGGTGGCAAAGGTCCTCACCCCCCATGCCGGAGGCCCCTTATTTGGTTCCCACCCCACGCCAACCCACATCCACCTGTGTGAAGTGAAACCATGTCACAATGAATGATGTACAACTATGGAGACTGCTTTGGGCCCTCCCCCTTCTTTCTCTCTCTCACACCTTCTCTCAAACTATAAAATAAATCTTAAAAAAAAAAAGAAAAAAAGCATGATGAAGGGGAGATGCCATGTGGTGACACAGAACCAGTTATATCCAGACACGTCTAATGTAACAACAAATGTTACAGTGGAGGCAAAATTAACCAATCCACCCTCATGGTTCTTTAATCCTCAAGAAATCATGATTTCTCCCCATGTGGAGAAAATAATTACTTCAGGCTTATCAAAGAGCCATCTATATTGATTACAGTTTATTATCACTGAACAGCCAAGTTGTTATTATTTTTAATCACAATTAGGGGAAGCTGGGAGGGCTCAGTGGGTTAAGCACTCACTTTGCAGCCCCGGGGACCGAGGATCGAATCCAGGCCCTGGCCCATGCGGACCCATATGCTGAACTGGGGAGTGCCCCCAGTTCAGTTCTCACCGGGGCGAGACCCCAGCCCAGTTCCTGTCCTGTGCAGCTCCGCACCCACCTGTGGAATGAAACTATGTGGAAAAACCAATGATGTACAACTATGGAGACTGTTCTGGGCCCTCCCCCTTCTCCCTGTCTCTGTATCTCTCTGTCTCTTCTCTCTCTCTGTCAAAAACAATAAAAAAAAATCAGAATTAAAATTACCATTTATCACTGATGCTAGCTAATATTTTTATATGATTGATGATTCTAATCATGCTTGTTTCATTGGGAACCTTCTGGACTAAAGAAGAAATTGTGTCAAAAAGAGTTGATGGGGTTGACTCATGGTGATTTTTAAATAAGGTAACATTTTCAAGAAAGAGAGAAAGATTAAATCATGAACAAAACCCCTAAAGTTTTTTACTGTTTAAATGGAAACTATTCTGTGAAGATTAGATAAATAGCAGCTTCAGTAAAATCAACAAAGAAATGAGCAATATATTAATATCAAGTGGAAGTTTCTTCACTTTGGAAAGAAGTCACAGAAGCTGGTCTATCGGAAAACTGCCAAATGCCTCCCTAACTTTTCCCAAAAGTTAATAAACTTTGGGAAAATTCCTAACCTGCTAGGTATTTCCAAGACTATAAACTGTGAAATTAAGGTGACTGTTTCTCTTCTTTATGTTTTGTCCCTTGGGGCCATGTGTCTCTAAGGCACAGTTGTTTGGATCACCCTAAAGGTATTTCAATGTTTTTAACCCAAAGAGATAGCTGGCTGCTCTCTTACAGATTTGCTCACGAATAAACATTAGCTGGCATCACAGTGCTGCCCTGATAGAATATTATGCATACTACTACTTGCCAGAATAAAGTTCCAGTTCTTACACATCCATTTATAGATACACACATATGTGTGTCTATATACAGACGTCGGATTTTATAGAGATAGGCTCTGTGTATATGAAAATGAGACCTTTATTTTCTTGTACAACGTGCCAAAATATGAAAATTAGGTAATTCAGCCAAGTTCTTCACAGTTTTGCTTGAAAATACATTTTAAAATTTATGCAAAGTTGATTCACTTTCTTGAGAGTCTCAAAAGCATCATGGGCCACTCTCCATTTCACCAAAAAAAAAATCTATTGGTTTCTTAACATTGCAGAGAAAAGACAAAACAGGAAGAGGAGGAGGAGAGAAAAGGGAGGAGGGGGAGGGGCAAAAATGAGTCACAGAAGAAAAAAGAAGTCAAAACTAATCAGTGCAAATTTACATAAAAGGAAATTATTTCTGAACAGTCATAACCCTTTACTTTGATCAGAGAATTGGGGGCCAGATTTCTCCGGTTCTCTAATGTCTCCCAACTTCCTAACACAAACCTTATTTGAAGGTACTAAGGCCCAACCATTAATATAAATCATGAAAATGAGATTAACTGGATTAAATCCCCAGAAAATTCATTCATCCCTCACATAACCCCACAATGTCCTTGAAAACTCCTTAGTCCCTGCTACTCATCTTTCCACACCTTCATTTGGTTAACATGTCTCCACCTTAGCAGAGATGAACTGTTTATGTCTACGTTACTCCAACAGGACAGAAGGTAGCAATCTTATGGGTAAGATTGGAGTTGTTTAAGCTTTATAAGACTTAGAAGAATGTTTGCTTCCTTATAGGAGCTAAATAAATGATGATTGCATTAAGAAATTAATGTAAAAGAAAAACTGGAAATGCAGCTCCCGTCTCTCCCTTCAGATGGCATGGTTCCCTGCCCTCCTCATTGCCATGATCAACTACAGTTCAGACATGGAAAGGTGAGCCAAGGATTGGTCATCCCTTCAATGCTGACTGACACATTTTCAGAATAGTTAGAACTGCCCTAGTATTACATCACAACATCTTTTCTTTTTCCAGCATCTCCAGACATTTAGATGTCACCTGGCCCAAATAGGTTATACCAGGAAAGATCCTCATCATCAGATCAATTGTTAGAATAAAAAACAACCCTGCTATTAATACAAGTGGTGCACAGAGTGCATTCACTAATTCACTCATTCATTCTACTATTATTCCTCTTTGTTTCTTGGTTTATTTTTATAATAATCGGGTATATAGAGTGGTATTAATCCTAATCCTCAGCTTGTAACATGCCATCATCTTTTTCCTTGCATGGCTCTATGTCATTAGACATTCTTCTAATAATACATGAATTTCCTTAACCCTAACACCCAACTACAGAACTAGAGTGTTCCCTCCCCATTTTGTCTGCCTTGTCTCTCAGGAAAGGAAAGCACTACCCAGAATTCATTATCCCCTTTCTTTTTTCAGTTTTATCTTCTATCTATATATTCTAAATAATACCTTCATTTATAGCTACTTAAAATGACTTAGATGAATGTTCCCATGTCACAGAAGAGCAAAGATTCTCTTTGATGGAGATACTTATAAGCTTTGGTCAGTGTACACAGGGCGTCTAGCTACAGCAGTCTCTGAGTGGAGGGTTCAGGCGTGGGGAGAATAAAACTCCCTGGGTATCCACGCCACAGCCTGGGTCTTATACCCAGATGCATGGTGGCAGCCAGCGTTCTCTCACAGAAGGCACACTTCCCTCTGCTCTGTCATTAGCTGGTCCTATCAGGTGGATGACCAACTGTGAATGAGGGCTAAACAAATTCATATTTGCCATTCAAAGGCCTAGTCCACACTATTGTACTCAGTAAATATTACTTCATCCCCTTTTTTAGATTACTGCTCTAGAAAGTTATCTCCATGCATGGTGCTATTTAATCTTACAGTTAAACAGATGAGACCTCAGAGATACCAGGATAGCTAAGCGGGTTGAGCACTTGCCTGGCAACCATTAGGCCCGGGGATCGAATCCAGGCCCGGGCCCATGCAAACCCATGTGCTGAACTGCGGTGCAACTGGTAACTGCCAGATGGCTTGGTAGCGAAGGTTCTCACCTCCCATGCAGGAGGGCCCCAGTTCAGGTCCCATTCCGTGTGGCTCAACACCCACCTGTGTGGAATGAAACCGTGTCACAACAAATGATGTTCAACTATGGAGATTGCTCTGGGCCCTCCCCCTTTTCTCTTATGTTCTCCCAAACAATAAAATAAATTTGCAAAAAACAAAACAAACCATGAGACCACAAAAGCAAAGTGTTCCAAATGATACAAACAAGTGCTCAAAGAAGGAAGAGCCACCATGGAGCTGTCAATGGGACCACTCTTCATTCTGGTCCTTTACTTCTTGGATGTTCTCTGCTCAGTCCTAACTAGGCTCCAGTGGCCTTCTCAGTCCATTCAATGGCTCAGGTTCCTGTCCTATTTTGTCTCTCTTCCTGTCTCTGGTTCTACTCAAGCACCTCAGAGTTGTAGAAGAAGGCAAGAGGTGATTAGGGTCCAACTTATTGAAAAAATATCATTCTTTCCTGTATTTGCATCTTCCTTTACAACTTCTCAGTGTCTTTCGTCGGTAGCACATGATTTGAATTTTATAGTCTTTGTGACATGTGGGTTAGGCATTTTGGAGAAAGCAAAATGAAACTCAGAGCAGTCAAGAAACTTGACCAAGGTCACACTTTCAGATTTCTAGAGAAATCCTTTCCTTCCAGCCCTCCTCTCCACCTTCCCCAGGCCCACACTCATAAAGAAGTTGTAGTCAACAACCTACAGACCTTTTGTGGAGGACTGAAACTGTATCTCCCTTGTTCAGCTATTTTTCTCATAACATTTGCAAAAGAAATGCCAGGAGGCAAAACAAACTCAGAGAAACCATCTTGATATATTTGCAATTTCACTTTGTGGCTCTATGTTGCATCACATGTTCTAGAAAGGCCTCTTAAAGACGAGCTGCTGAGTTTATTTTTAAATGGCTTTATAGGCACCCTCTTTAAATACGACCATGTCTTTACATGGGTCTTAATTATATCAGTCCTCCCATTGTCACCCTTCTTATTTGAGAACGCTTCCTCCAAGTGATGTTAACACATGGTTCTGAAAGATAACAGTTTAAAGCCATTTATTCCTCTAGAAACAGAGGAAATTAAATGGACAATATTAATCCAGCTCTATAGGGGTTCACGGATTCATTCATCTTATCACGAGAAAGGTGGTGCCCCACACACAGACAACAAAACCACTTTCTCAGCTTCACTTCAGCCCTGATCCCTTTTGCCACCACTGTCATTTTTTTCGGTTCCTAGAGTCTTTCACCAAGAACAGTACGCCCTAACGGTTCCCATAATTTGTAATGCATCACTAGCATGATACAAAGAAATGAAATATAAAGATTCATTTGAAAACATGAGGTATTATGAAGCATTATACGGCAGGACCTTGAACACCACCAGCATGCTGATTGATTTCATTTCGGTTTCCATTTTCAATGCTAGCAGGGCATGTACAGGAGGCATGGAAATCTTCTGTGAGAGGCAGCATTACTATGCAATCACTGAGGAATGGTTTTCACAGCTAACTCAATCTGGACATTACCTGGATCCCCTGACATCTGGCTCCATCTCTCCTGGCCTCCGCCGGTTATGGACGCCCTCACAAGGCACCTGCAATCCCCAAGCATCTGTGCAACGGCGCTGGATTCCCCCCTCGAGCTCTCCAGACTCAGGCAGGCCTGAATAAACGGGGCAGACGGGTGTGCCAAGCAGCCGGTTTTTATTCTGGCATTTGCCAGAAGGGAAATTGCTAAAATGTTTTAGAGCCCCCTCAGGAGAATAAAAATGTCACACTGCCTTTAACTTGTATCCCTCAGCTAAAAATCAATGTTTTCTAAAAAGAGAAGCTTTTAATATTCTCTATAAGAGTTTTGCTTCAGATCCAGCTTATATTAATTAAGCACATACTTTTGGCAAGAGCTTTAAATAACTCCATTCCCCTAGCAATCAAGATATTAATCATCTTCACCTCACATTTGTGGAAACTGGGCTGGGGGCTAAGTGGCCTACTGAGGTCACACAGCCTAAGGGGCAGAAGCAGGATTTGAACCCAGATCCTGGAACTCTAACTCTGTTTCATGGCACCTCATCTTCCCTTCCTGTGATCATATGCCTGTAGGGGGAGAGACGGTGAAAATGAAATAGGCTATGGCTGAGTCTGTATGGAGTCTTTACAATTCTTTCAACAAATATTTATTGAGCAACTACTATACACCCAGCACTCTTGTAGGTGCGGAAGATAAAATGGAGATCAAAACAGACAAAACTCTCTGCTTGAAGAATTTATCTCTACTGTGGGTCACAGCCAACCAACAAGATGCAAAAAGTAAAATACTTAGCATGTTTGTGAGCACTAGGTACTAAGGAGAAAACATTAACGTTCATTCGGGAAGAGAGATGAAATGTCACAGGTTGGGAGGGTGAATATTTTTAACATGGACAGGGACGGTCTCCCTGAGAAGATGACGTTTTCAAACTTTTTTTGGCACTTCAGTCGCATTCAATTCTCTTATTGGTATTTGCCCTTTGGGATTGTTGTAGGAAATCCCATCATTTCTACGAAATACAGATTCTCCATTGACCGGCACCCATAAGGATTGGTAGATGCCAGATAAATGTAAGTAGATTCTCCACTAAACAGAACTCAAGATACTGGCGAATTTTGCCAGTTGCTTGAGTTCCAGTTAACAGAGAGTCTATTGTACATTGTAAGAATCAACTTGATCATATTAATCAATTCTTCCATTACTTGCAAATCAATTTTGCTTTGGCTGGTGACTTAGGATGCATCCAAGGACCAAAGGCTATGCTTGTGGTTTGGACAGTTCTTGGCCACTGCAGAAAATGTAGAGTGGACAAAGGTGAGGCTATGGTGTCACCCCTTCTGCAGTCACATTCTGATGGTTCCTGTTACCAGCTTGTAACCTTCAAGACGTTATGCAGCTGTGCTGTATACTAGGAAAATCCGTGAAGTAGGCATATTATGAGTATGCGCCACATAGGACTGCTACGGGGATTACATGAGAAGTCTATACTCAGAAAAGGGTCTGCTATGCAATTCACACATGTCATGGACATGCACAGATGTTAATTCATGTCAGACCCATTACCCTTGATGACACAGTCATTAACAATAAAGAAGTGAAGATACCCATACAATCTCATAGCTTTAAAAGAATCCTGATGTGAGTGTAGATCTGATGTGGCAAATAGCCAGCACTAGGGAAATGTTTTTAATTTAAGGTGTGAGTATAAAGTAAAAAAGGCAAACCTTCTTAGAAAAGAGTCTTCAAGGCAATTCCATAAGCATCTACAAGCATAAAAGAAATCAGTTCAGGATTGTGGGAAATAACATTCATTGGAACACTGGTATAATTATTACAGTGATTATTTTTTACAAGGAAGGAAGGAAGGAAGGAAGGAAGGAAGGAAGGAAAGAAGGAAGGAAGAAAGAAAGGAAGAAAGGAAGAGGAGAGCAAGCCCACAGGGGTAGGAACTCCATGTTACCATCTATAATGACTGGTCATGAGAGCAGTGTCCACCCCACAGATATGAGAAGACCCAGGATGTTCACTGAAGGCCAGGATCCATATGGCAAGCCCCAGCTAGGTCTGTGGTTTTTGAACTCTGCTCTGTGTGGCCCCAGAGTTCCATAGAGATGCCCTTGGAGCTATACCCGGATGTAGGCAAGGTCCTGAGAGCAGACCTCGAGCCCCTGCCTCAACAACACCTGCATCTCCACTTGCATTGATTTTATATACTAGCTCCCGTGTCAGAATCTATTATTTATTTCAAGTCCATTGCTGGGGAAGCTAGGATGGCTCATCAGGTTAAGCACTCGCTTTGCAGCCCTGGGAACCAAGTATTGAATCCCGGTCCCGGCCTGTGCAGACCCACCTGCTGAACTGGGGTGTGCTTCCCATGTGGGAGGCCCCCAGCCCAGTTTCCGCCTTGCGTGGCCCCCACCCACCTGTGTGGAACAAAAGCATGTTGAAAACTGATGACATGCAACTATGGAGACTGCTCTGGGCCCTCCCCCTTCTCCCTGTCTTTCTGTCTCTGTCTCTCTCTGTCAAAAACAATAAAATAAATCTTAAAAATATAAATAAAGTCCATTGCTTTAAAAAAAAAAAAAAGGTTTGAAAACCATTACTTTATAACTAGCACACTGTTTCCATACTAGCCCATATGTAGTATCTAGTCCCGCTCAGTGGCTGCCCAATCGTACTTATTCATGACTATGTCCTAAGTGACTGGCTTATGCTGAAAATCTGAAGTAAAGACATATAACATAGCTAAGGCAGAAATCAACTCCATCCAACATTCACTGGCACAAGCAGCTAGTTTAAATAATGTACCACAATAGACAGGATGATTACGGTTAAGGATTAGATTGTAAACCTCAGTCCAGCTGTAAAATGGGGATAGTAACAGTAACAGTTTCATTGAGGTTTTGTGCAGGTTAAATAAAATATTCCACAGGAAGCCCCTAGTACAGTTTCTAGCACGTAGCATACTCAGTAAAGGTTTTATATACACACACATACACATTTTTACACATTCACACAATATGTATATATACACACACACTGAATATTTGTTTACACATATGTTCATTAGAATTTTAAAACTAAGGGAAATACTTTAAACATCATATAATCCTGTGATTTTAATATATGTTTACTAGCAGTAGGACCCTTTCTTCAAATACATGGAAAAATCCCAAAGTATTAGGTCTATGGTTAAATTAAGAGGTTAAAAAATCCCATTCTGCACACACCCAGACACACCTACACAAGTGCGTGAGCATGCACACACACACATACACGTACTATCTATATCAGCTGAACAAGCACTCTGTCTTAATCTCTCTATACTTTCACCCAGCAAGGCTTTAAGGCTCTTTGGAAATGAGTTCACCATCAATCAAGTCCAATTCCCTCATATGTCAACATCATAAACAGGCCCCAAATAATGAAGATATCTGCCTGATCTTTATGAAATATCTAAAACGAATAGCTACTGTTCATTGAGTACTAACTGTGCATCAGGTACCATAGTGAGCAGTTTATCTACATTATTCTAATCTTTTTAGCAACCTCATGAATTAGGTATTATCATTACTAGTAAATACACACACACTTCGATTAAATAAACAGGCCAAAGTCCTAGGGCTAGTCAGTACAACAGCCTGGATGTAAACCATGGTTTCAGCTCTATCACCCTCTGATTCGTATCCCAGGCAATCTGATTCCCCATTTCATCATCTGCCATCCTTCCCTCATATTGTTCCAGATCCCTTAATGATAGACTTCATTTGAGTATACGAAAGTTCATTTCTGATTCATTAAAGACTCAAGTCACATTTTTCATAGCTCTGACACCCCAGCCAGGGAATTTAAGCTATGTCTGCACAATCAGTGTTATTGGAGTCAACTCCATCAGCCTGTGTGAAGCATGTTGTTAAACCTCGTCTGGTTTTAGAGGAATGAAGCAACAAGAAAGTTACCTCAAGTGCTCTCCTGGCCATTTTGGTTTCGTTTCAAGAAGGGCTCACACTCTAAAGCATCCACATCACTTCCCCCTGACACGCAGAGAGCCCTTCTGTGGTTAAGCTCCCAGTGCACAGCAGAGATGAAGTTGTTAAGTTGAATTTTCTGTGTGCTGCCTTCCCATGAGCCCCAATAAAATAGGCATTCACTACCATACTTGAAATTCATCATTGGACCACAGAAGCCAACACAGGCCTAAGTGATTTATAGTGAGAGTACCACTGTGGGGTTGGATTTTCCCCAGTGAATGAATAACACTCTTAGCAGTATATCTCCTTGATTCGTTGGGTGTCATAATTCTTGCAGACAGCTATGCCTGTATGACAACTAAACATTTCAATCATTCATTTATTAAAAATGTTTAATATTTACTCTGTGCCAGGCACAGAGCAAAAAAAAAAAACCTGAATATTAATTTTAAATAAAAAATCTTATGGCATGGTCATGCACCATTGAACATTTGAGATACAGTCTGAGAAATGTATTGTTGGACAATTTTGTCATTGTGCAAACATCATAGCATACACCTAGATAGTACAACCTGCCACACACCTAGTTGGTCCAGTATAGTCTATGGCTCCCAGGCTGCAAGCCTGTTCAGTGTGTTTCTGTACAAATAACATGAGATTAAATCAAGCACAAGAGAAACTAATGCAATTGAGCGACGAGGTAAATAAGAGATGCATGAAGCTGCTGTAGGTATATCCCAGCAGATAGCAGATTGTTTTTAGCACGCTTTTTTTTATAAGTAAAAAAGGACACTCTAAAATAATGATAAAAACTATAGTAAAGACATAAACTAGTAATAGTCATTTATTATCAAGTATTAGGTACTGTACATAATTGTATGTGCTATACTTTTATACAACTAAGACCACAGTAGGTTTGTTTTCACCAGCATCACTACGAACACATGAGCAAGGAGTGGCATTATGACATTACAACAGCCACAACCCATATCACTAGGTAGTAGAAATTTTTCAGCCCTATTATGATCTCACAGATCCACCGTGGTATATGCAGTCTATTGTTCACCAAAACTTCATTATGCTACACATGACTATCCCTGAGTGTCTACAGACATCAAGGTACTATGCTAAGTGATTTTCATATATTACTTCATTTAATTCTCAAAACAGGGAATCTGAAACTATTATTTTTGGTTTACAGATGAGAAAACAGAGACCTATTGAGTTAAGTAATTTGGTCCAAGTTACACAACTATATTCAATAAGGGAGCTGGGACCCTTTCAATCAGAATGGGTTCTTTTTATATTTGCTGAACGACCCCAACGAGGTTTGACCCCATATGGGGTTTGCTACATGGCCTCATTGGCATAGATACCACAGATATTTTTGAGATACGCATAAAGCTTTTGACCTCCAAGAAGCTCCCAGTTTATTTGTGAAGATCAGCAGTTCTCAACTGACGAGGTTTTGCCCCCCAAGGAACATTCAGAAATGTCTAAAAACAATTTTTATTTTCATAGTTTGTGGGGGAGGGTAAGATGCTACTTGCATCTAGTAGGTTGAATCTAGGGGTGCTATTAAACATCCTACAATACAAAGGATACCCCCCCTATATTATCTGGGGCAAAATATCAACAGTGCCAGTAACAGTGATATAGACAACCCAGAGAAAGTTAAAATCAATCCATAATGGACAACTTAAATTAGGTAAAGGCACCCAAGAAAAAAATAGTTGGATTATGAAGAATGGCTCAAGGTTCTGAGCAGCATTTCTGCAGTCCAGTGAGCAAGGGGGACAGTGGCTGAGATAGTTGAAGGAGCAGAAAGGAGTCAAACAGAGTAAGTTTATAGGCCATGGTACAGAATTTGGACTTATTTTTCAAGTATAATGGAAAGCCAGGGGCAATATTGAGGTAGAAAAATGACGACCTTGAATTACTGTTTTAAATGATAATTTTAGCTTTAAACGCAACCATAAGAGGGCAAAAATGAAAGCAAAGGTGCACAAAAGAAAGCTAATACACAGTAACCCAGAGAAAGATGACAGTGGCTTGAACCACAAACACTTCTTTCCTTCTCCGAGTTGCTAGGAAGAGTAAATGAGATCTTGTAAACGCACCTAGGATAATTCCTGGCACAAAATGAACACTCAAAATATTTTCATTCTCTTCTTCGAACTCGACGCTATAGCGAAGATTTCTATTTCCACAAAGAATGCTACAAGGCAGCTATAAGGCGAGTAACTGAATACCAGAGACTCGAATTCTCATCAACTAAATGTTGATATAGCAACATTATAATAAGGCTGAGCAAATGCCAATTTCAGCCTGGTACATATTGCCTTGTGTTGCCATTTTGTTAAAACTCCAAAAACTATTATGCTTGAACATTGTAAACTCTTTTTTGTTTTTAAGTAGCACAGGGACCATAATGTGTTTTGAATTCACAATCTAGGATCACCATTCTCTTCAAGCCCAAAGAGAAGATTTAAAAAATTCCAATTTAAAACTATAACAGATTTGTCTTTCAATTAGTGCTAAAGGCCCAATCCGGCTGTCTTGAATTAAAGCTGCATGCTTTGCTGCTATCAGCTAATGGATGCTATAAAGAGATGGCTCTAAAATAAGTGGAAGTAATACAATGTTAATTGTAATACTGGTGAGGAATAAGAAATGTCATTGATGCAAGAGAAGCTTGGGATTAAAATATCCACAGTGAGTCAGGAAATAGAAAGCAGTGTTGGATAATGGTTAAGAATTGGGATTTGGGTGGTGAGCACATAATACAATGGATAGACAATGTAATGTAGAATTGTACACCTGGAAACAATGTCATTGATATCAATCAATGTCACCCCAATAAATTTAACAATTAAAAAATAATAGTAATAATTGGGATTTAAATAACGACTTCCTGGGAGTGAATCTGTCTTTCCCTCATTTATCCTTATATGTGTGTGACCTTGGAGCAGTCTCTTCATCTTTCTAAAAATCAGTTTCAAGAGAACTGACTCTGGGTGGTGAACACACAATGCATCACATAGACAATGTGTTGTAGAATTGTACACCTGGAACCTGTGTAATTTTTACTAACCGATGTCACCGCAACAAATTTAACAATTAAAAAAAAAATCAGTTTCCTCAGCTGTGATATGTGAAAAAAGATAATTCTCTCACCAGATTGTGGTAAAGATTATATATGGTCACCTATATGCAGTGTGTCGCATGGTGATGGCATAAGGTTTACGGAATTATCAGTTACCTTTATTACCCTGCAGGACTCTGAGGCTCAGGTGAGGAAACTGAAATGATTTATTCTGGAATTAAGAAGGCCAAGTATGTAATTTTGATTTTTACCATGAAAATTGCCACAATGTGTTGGGTCCTCAGGGGTAGATGCCGTGCCAAGGGTTTATGTGGAAAAGGAGAAAGAGCAGCTCCCAACATTCAGAAGCCAGCCTGGCACTCAGCCTGCACTTGTTATTCACCTATTAGACTTAAGCCATCTCACAGAATACCAACCTCAGACAAGACTGTGCTGAGACCATGATAAACTGAAACAAAGCAATTTCATAACCTCATCTAAGCACAGATAAAAGCAACTGTTTAATGCCACTTTAAAAATACCCAAAACTCCCCTCTCTCCCCCATTAATACCTCCTTTTTATTATTTTATATTATTTTACTTAATAATTATATGATGCTATTTTATTATTTTATATGACTTTAAAAGGGGTGTTATTTCTGTCGGACCTTGTATTTATCAATGACAGCTTCACACTCATGCTGGTCTCTGCTCCTTATAGACAAGAGTTGTTGAGATACACAACTGTAGAATTGCCTCTGGTTTCTGACAGCATCTAATCTAGAGCAAAGCCTTCCCCACATCACCTACCCAAAGCCCAGATTCTCTAATACCGTAGGTTCTTTCTAATGCTCTCTGACTGAGACAGCCTATAAGCGTCCACAGTGTATGTTCTTCTCTTCAGCAACCAGTAATAAACCCAGTTCATTTAATGACACGTGTTTGCCCTGTGGTCTTTAGCTGAAGCACATTCGTCCTTCAGCAACCCTGTGCAAAGCATGTATTATTATTTCTACTTAACAGCAGAGGAAACAGAGGTTCAAAGCGATTGAGCAATCTGCCCAAATTCCTCCACAAACAGGTGGTAGAGAATGGATTGACTGTCACATCTATCATACTGTGAAGTCCAGGCTCATAAATACCCCAATTTTATCCTGGTCTTATAGGGTGATTGTATTCTGGGTAGGGTCCAATGGGTAACAAAGCAAGAAACATTATAGGGGAAACCAGGATGGCTCAGTGGCTTAAGCACTCGCTTTGCAATCCTGGGGACCAAGAATCGAATCCCAGTCCTGGCCCATGCAGACCCATCTGCTGAACTGGGGTGTGCTTTCTATGCGAGAGGTCCCCAGTTCAGTTCTCACCGAGGCAACCTTCCCACGTAGGAGGCCCCCAATTCCACCCCTTTGTTTGAGGGGGCATGCCTGCCATGCAGGAAGCCTGGGCCCAGCTCCAGTCCTGCTCGCCCTCTTCCACACACACACCTGTGTGGAACAAACATGTTGAAAACTGATGATGTACAACTATGGAGACTGCTCTGGGCCCTCTCCTTTCTTTCTTTCCCTCTCTCTCTCTCTCTCTCTCTCTCTCTCTCTCTCTCTCTCTCTCTGCCTCTGTCAAAAACAATAAAATCTTAAAAAAAAACAAAACACAGAAAGAACTATTGTCAAGAAGCCACAGAATTAATGAGGTGGGAGGATAGGATCTTAATAGGAAAAAGTTGGAAAGGGGGACTGATTTTCCCACCAATGGAGTATTTTTTTAATTAAAATATATTAATATAACTTAAAGAATACAGACATTTTGGGTTTGGAAGCGATTAGGCAATTAGCAGGGCAGGTTGGGTTTGAGAGAGTCCACTGTCACACCCCACAGCTCTATTCCTCTATGATTTGCTTCAGAGATAGTGGTGGTCTCTAACTGAATGGCACTTACGTTGGGAATGAAGATATGGAAGTCATCATGGCTAATGTTATCCTGTAAATGATTGGGAGCATTTCATATGAACAAAAAAAGAATTTTATTTTCACATTTCAAATTTATCTTCATAATTGGATAATATAAGTTTTGGTTAAATTATTCTTTTCAGGCAGAAGGAACGATAGCTGGCAAGTGAACATTTAATGGGGGAAATATATAGCTTGCACAATTTAAAAATAAAATCTAACAGTTTGCATGTTTAGCACCTTTCATGCAAAAATTTCAGAGCATTTTTTAGAAATGAATTACGCCTCCTTCCCTACCCCCATTACTCATGAAGAAACTTTATTTTACAACTGCAAGAAAAGCCTCCCATGAAAACACGGTAAATCTTGAGTGCCCAGCAATGTGGAGGTAGGGCCTGAGTTACAAAGGAGAGTGAAAGGAGGGGTTGATTTGACCTTTTGAAGAGGGGCCCACTCATACATGTTAGCCAGTCTGCAGGGAAGCCATGCCCCTTTTCTTGGACCTCTCCATATTTCCCTCTTTGTCCTCCTTTGTCCTCTTTTGTCATCCTTCAGAACCACTTCTTCTGTCCCTCAATTCTGGAAGTCAGTCATTCAGTTCTCTGTGGTTTCCTTTGCATAGTCCTCAAGAAATAGTGGGAAAGGAGAAATTCCATGAGGGAGGCAGGCTTTGAAGGGGGCACCTACACATTAATCAGACTTTCATGTGATTGCAGTGGGGTTTCATCTTAGCTAAGCTAGTGTGGAATCCATTCATTTGTTCCATAAATGTTACTGAATGTCTCATTATCTAGGCAATAATGCTCTAGGGAACAGAATAAGGAACAAAACAGAGGTGAATCCCCACCTTTATGGGGTATATAGTCTAGTCAAGGCAAAGTCAATAAACAAAATAATTTTTTAAAGAATTTTATGTTTTATATAAGATATTAAAATGAGCCAAGTGTTATGGAAAAAATATACAGCAGAGAAGGAGGATAGGTACCTGGGAGATTAGATTTTTTTTTTTTTAATATATATTTTTTTATTTTTGACAGAGAGAGAGAGAGATACAGAGACAGAGAGAGAACTGAACTGGGGGAGCTCCCAGTAAGCATATGGGTCCGCACGGGCTGGGGCCGGCATTCAATCCTCGGTCCCCGGCGCTGCAAAGTGAATGCCTAACCCACTGAGCCATCCCGGCTTCCCCTAGAGAGATTAGATTTTTAAAAGATGAGGTCAAGGAAGACCTCATTGAGAAGGGATGGCTGAGCAAAGATTTTAAGAAAGTGAGGGCACAAATGAAAGGAGTAGTCTAAGCAGATGGAGTAGAAGAATGAGATAAAAGTCCTGAGCCAGGAGCATGCCTAGTGCCCGGAGTATAGTTGAAGTAGATAAAGTGAGGGGAGAGACACAGCAGTTAAAGAGATAAAGGTGGACCAAGAGTGGACGGATTGTGTTTAGAGTAAGCTTGTCCAACCCACGCCTGCAGGCCACATGTGGCCCAGGACAGCTTTGTGGCCCAACATAAAGTGATAAACTTTCTTAAAACATCATGAGATCTTATTGTGACCTTATTTTAGCTCATCAGCTATCATTAGTGTTACTATGTTTTATGTGTGGCTCAAGACAATTTATCTTCTTCTAATGTGGCCCAAGGAAGCCAAAAGGTTAGACACTCCTGGTGAAGGGTCTTGTGGGTCATCATAAGGACCTTGGTTTTTCTTCTGCATCAGCTGCAGAGACATTGGAATATTTGAAAACAAGAGTGATGTGATCTTATAATTTAAAGGATCCTCAATCGTGTTGTCAGCATAGACTAAAGGGCACAAGAGTAGAAGGAAAGAGTTCAGTTAGAACTACACTGCAATAATCTAGGGAAAAGATGATGTGGCTTGGGCCACCACCTTCAGATCAAGTCCAGATTTAGGTTTGTCTAGCAAACACATGCATACACGTGTACATGCACCTCTCACACATTGTGCTTACACACATTCTCATATACACATAGACACACAAAGATAAGGAAAGCTACAGATGAGTGTATGTATACATGGATCGATGTTATGGTATGTGAAATATACCTCAATAAAGTTTGTTTGTTTTTTTAAGCATATAATGAGCAAGGAAATTTGACCCATTTTAGGGGAGATCAAGAAAAGTCTTTTTAACATTGTAATAGCTATATACTGTGTCAGATGGGGAGTAAATTTGTTGGGGCTATGATTTTGTGAGGTGTGTAAATGTCTATGTCCCAAATGAAGAAAAAATCTTATCATTTTAGCACATACTGATATTGCTATTCCCTACTATGAATTTACAGTGCTCTGTTTGAATTTCACTCATAGCTCTTCCATCATACTCATTTGAGTAGCCTTTCTAAACTGTCTACAAGATTGAAAGTCCCCTTGGGGCTCGGGGAATGTCTACCATAGTTTGCTATCCTCTACAAGATGTAGCACCATGTCTAATTCATTAGAGGCCCACATTAGTATTTCTTTAAATGTGCTGAATTAGTTTAAATATTTATTATTTCAAATGATCGAAAAACACCTTAGGAAGGCATTTCCAAAAGAAACAGAAAATTGTTTCACCAAATATATTTATTGATATGAAAAGTAAAATAAAGTAAATAAATAAGGATATTTTATTACATTAATAATCACCATAGAAGCACAGACTGAAAAAGAAATGCTAGAAATAAATATCAAAAATATGTCCCATATGCAACTTTTAAGAATTATATAGCGGAGGGAAAAAGAGTAGTATATAATTGCCAGGAAAGCTATTTAAAGTAGAAATATGAGATTAAAAATGCCAAAGGTGTAAACAACTTTAATCTGCTAATTTATTACACATGTCTCTTAGAGCCAAGTTTTATTTTAAGATTAGATCTTGGATATTCTAACTATGTTGCTGCAAATGAAACTAAAATTTTCTAAACTCAAAAGCTATGCAGTTTTCATCTTTTAGATGCTACTTTATCTTCTCTGAAACCAAGTCCTTTTCTGCTATTTAAGCATTGTGAGTATATATATATATTATATATATATATATAATTATATATATATATATAATTATTGTTTAAGAGAAAGTAAGAGTGAGACAGAGAGAAAGAGAGAGAAAAGTAGGGAGGGCCCAGAGCAGTCTCCATAGTTGTACATCATTAGCTGTGACATGGTTTCATTCCACACAGGTGGATGTGGGGCCATGGTGGGTAGAAACCAAACCAGTAACATCTCACATGGGAGGCAAGAACCTTTTCCACTGAGCCATCCTAGCAGTTTTGCCACAGTTCAGCATATGAGTTTTCACAGGCCGGGGACAGGATTCGACCTCCAGACTTCACGATTACTAGGCAAGTGCTCAAACACTGACCAATCGCAGCACCCCCAAATAATATACACTTATAATCTTTTCTTTAAGGGCGTTTTTTTAAAGCCTAAAACAATGCTTACCAATTTTGCCCATGTCTGCATTCCATCAGCAGATTACATTAGAGAACTAGCTGGCTATACAAATAAATAAAAGTTCCTTTTCATTATTAGAATGGCAAATATGGCTTTAACTAATAAAAATGATTCAGGGCCACTTGCTGAGTAAAATCATTCTTTCAATCAGATATGGAAGAGGTGTCAGTGTATTATGGACTCCATATTCCACACTGGACCCAATTACCTGCAGCTCTTTCCTTTCTTACAACCCAGATTCTACTTTGATTTTTAGATCTATCTATATCTGACTGCTAACTTAATCCTCCAGGTATATAAGGGAGCAGTCACAATAAAAATTCAGGGTCCAATCAGTTATTTAAGAAATGATTTACTACCCAGAGTAAGTGGCTTGTGAATAGGTCTATGTTCTCAAACCTTCCAACAAGGCTCTGCTACCTCTACTCCTAAGAAACACGAGTCTCCAATTACACCACCATGAAATGTGACCTTTCTCTCCAGCTGCCACTGAGGTTTAGCCATAATCATTAAAAAAGTACAGGTGTGCTGACAATTCAAGTCAGCAGAACAGTGGCCTGGTATGAGAGGTGGTGGATGGGAAGGGGAAATTTATAGGAAGGCTTGCACAAAATTGAGTCCTTAAATATTCTTAATAATGTGAGCTCTTTAAGCCAAATATTTGGCCGCCCCTGTCCCTCTGTGAAATACTATGATTGACTAGGAGCTTACATAAAATAGCCATTTAGGGATATTGTGGATTTTAAGGTATGAAGTACAAGTATTTGCTATATATACGATGTATCCAATTTGACATTGCTGTGTCCTGCAGCATCCAGTCCCTAAAAGGCTTGGGGAGAGGAATGTCACTGGCCAGTGACTGTTCATGACTGTAAAAGCTTCAAATTGTCCTGGGGTGACAAACAAAGGAAGAGCTAGGACCCGTGCTGAGAGGCAGAGGGTGGATTTTAGTTCTTCCTATGGAAGGACTTCATTAGAGCTGTTCAAAGAACAATGGGCTTGTTTGGGAATGAGGAGACATGCCAGAGACAACAGGTACTCATTTGTTTCGGCATCTTGCGTGGCTTAGACTAGAAGACCTGACAGACGTCAAGCGCTAAGATTTTATTCCAGATTCTCAGCCAACACACTCTGATGGACACCCTTCCACCCATCAGCCCTTCAAATACGAGCTGCCAAGTCACTTTCTTCACTTCCTTTACTTCCTTCCAGGAAGCCTGCACTCAGCCAGCAAATTTGGATCAGGGTACTGTTCCTATATGCTTTTACAAACTCTAGACCTCCCTACCACTTATTTCACTTGACCACGAGTTCCTTAAGAGTAAAGAAGATGTCCTTGTCATAACTGTGTCCCTATTACCCACCCAAGGCCTGCCGCCTCGCCAGTTCTCAATGAATCTGTGCTAAATGACTAAATCACTTTGTTCCTGAGAACCCTGCTGTTTCCCCCAGAAATCCATTACACCTAGAAACCCAGATGCTTTACCTTTCTTGGTCACACTACTACATGGGTCTCATGTCCTTTTCCCACTCTGAACTGCTCCCAGTCAAACATTGGTTGGTACCATTCACGTGCTGTAGGAATAGTATGTGCTGTCACACCATGAAGCGACCTTCAGGCTAGAGCAATGAATTAATACTTGCTAAGGCTGCACATGCTTAAAAGGTCACTAAAACAGCAACACTGCCCCCACGGCCACCATCTTTATGACTTGGGTTCTCATTTGCAGTGGAGTGAACTGAGCTGTAAGCAAGGACCCTGAGGATGCCAGTTCCGAGGGGAACCTCACCAGGACCAGTCCCCACAGGAAAACCCACGGGCCATCCACTCCTGAATGGCCTGATGTACACGACTCCTGACTCAGCTACTTCCTACACCTGTCTGCCAGGGCTAATGGGGATGAATCAGAAATGGCAATGAATGTGTGGACATGAAGCCAAGATTCTTCATTTAAAGAAGTTGAATCAAACCATTTTTCCACGCACTGAAACCCATCTACTAACCTTACTAATCTAAGAGGGGAAAAAACAAACTCAAAATTGAATCATTTATGTGACGGTGTCATTGTCAAATCCACAATTTCATTTCCCACTTACCTCCTCTTTTTAAACTGTAAATTTGTGTGTGTGTGTGTGTGTGTGTGTGTATGTGTGTGTGTGTGTGGCTGTTGTGTGAAAGCTGCTTTACTCATCTGAAACTCAATAGGTAGAAGTTGTTGATAAGCAAAATCAGACAACCTAGGCCAATGCTCCTTATTCACTGTCTCCCAGTAAAAGTGAGAAATGCCCACAATGACTGCCCCCAGCCCCACGGCCGGCCTCCAGCCATCGCCCCACTACCTGGTCAGTCTGAAACCTTGTCTTCCCAGTGGTCCCACGCAATCACAGTATTTACTGTGCTTACCTTTAGCCTCTTCAAGACTCCCCATAAAGATTCTACCCTCATTCTCAGCTGTTGCTTACCTAGACCAATGTGTTTCCAACTTAATGTGCTTAGGAATCATCTAGGGATCTTGTACAATGCAGATTCTACTTTTGTAGGTATGAGATGCGGCCTATGGTTCCCCTCTTATAAAAGCTCGTAGAGATTCCTACCACTGCTGGTCCACGAATCATGGGAGAGTAGCAAGAACAAAGACCAAGGACTCAGCACAGATGCTGTCAGTCTGAGCAGCTTTAGCATATCTGCAAACTCCAGGCATTTTTAGCAAACATGTATGTGTATGCGAATTTCTCGGACAGGGTTCCTAAGTTCCATCAGAGTTTTCAAAGACCCTATGTAAGAGTTAGGAGCAACTGGCCAAAGGTGTCACTGTTCTATTCCTAGCCATGTCATGTCTCCTTCCGTCCTGCCTCCGCCTCTCTCTCTCACTGGCTATTCTGAACATTCCTCTAGCAATCCAACCAGAAACTGGTTTTCCATCCCAACCAAATTGAAATTATTCAAGGTACCTGATACACTGAACACATTCATTTTAAGGAACAAGAGGTGGGGTGGAAGGTATGGGAAGAGAAAGGAAGTGAAGACAAAAAGAGAGGAGAGGAGAGGAGAGGAGAGGAGAGGAGAGGGGAGGGGAGGGGAGGGGAGGGAAGAGGAGGAG
>PVKE010002293.1:0-84981 GCA_004027555.1 Craseonycteris thonglongyai | reverse complement strand
GTTTACATTCCCACCAGCAGTGTATGAGGGTTCCTTTTCGTCCACCGCCTCTCCAGCACTTGTTATCCCTTGTCTTGTTGATTATAGCCATTCTAACAGGTGTAAGATGGTATCTCATTGTGGTTTTTATTTGCATCTCCCTAATTGCTAGTGAAGTGGAGCATTTTTTCATATATCTGTTGGCCATATGTATGTCTTCGTGAGAAAAGTGTCTGTTAAGGTCATCTGCCCATTTTTTAATTGGATTGCTTGTTTTTTTTCTTGTTGAGTTGTACAAGTTCTTTGTATATTTTTGATATTAGCCCCTTATCAGAGGCATTGTTTGCAAATATTTTTTCCCAGTTGGTTGGTTGCCTGTGAGGGAGTTTTTAGCCAATAAAGAAATAACTATATTGGAACACCCTCCCTACTCACCTGATCTGGTCCCTATAACTTTTTCTTTACCCAACAATAAAGGAAATATTGAAAGGAAGACAGTTTGATGACATTCAGGACAGTAAGGATAATACAACGACAACTTTGATAGTCATTCCAGAAATAGAGTTCAAACATCGTTTTGAAGGGTGGACTAGGTGCTGGCGTCAGTGCATAGCTTCCCAAGGGGAGTACTTTGAAGGTGACCATAGTGATATTCAAAAGTGAGGTATGTAGCACTTTGTCTAGGATGAATTCATAAACTTAACTGTCAGATCTTATATGTATATTAAGGATATATAATGTACATATATTAATATCATATGTTAATATTAATGTATGTATATTAAGGATATATAGGATATATCTCTCTTTCTCTCTCCTCTTGGTTCTATTTCTCTGAAGAGCCCTGACTGATACAGAATCCTAGACCTCTTCACCAGGAGTTGGTGGGTGTTGACCTTGGGTGAGAGTCCAGGAAGCTGCCCCTGGGAAGGTGAGTGGACCCACTGGGTTGGTAGGGATTCTCTGTACACACAGAGGAGCCTTCACCTTGCCAAGGGCTGTGACAAATCCCCAAATGAAATAGCTGGATAGAGGACAAAGACCAATGTGAAAGGTTATTCATCCTGGGAGTCTTGAGTTAAAAGCAGGAAAGAGCACCAATAGACCTATTTCTACTGTCAAGGGAGAGCATTTACAAAAGGAGAACAGAAGGTTTAGAGAAGTCTGACACTCACATTATAGCCTCATCTCTCTGAGCCTTACCTGTGAAATGGAAGCAATCATTCTGATGTCACTTGTCACATAAATGTTATGTGAGTTTCCACCACGCATCCAATCACACTGTGTTCTAACTAAGTGCCCTCCTCCCTTCATGCACCAGCAGTCAGTTAACAGCAAGGGCCTTGTCTTATTCACCTGAGTGACTCACTCCATGACAGTCCCAGACATGTGGCAGGACTCAAATGACAGTCTGTCCCCAAAATTAAGGTTGATTCTGGAAAAGGTGCTAATAAGCTCATTAGTACTAATGTACAAATGACTAATGACATCTCAGAGTATGGTAAACAGCAAGACCTTATGATAAGGCGATGATCTAATGGGATAGCTTGGGTCGCTTAGGCCTTCTGAAGGCAAGGACGGCCGGAATACGTGGGCCATTGTTGAGAGGAGAGACAGCCTGTAAGCTCTGATATTCTATGACTGTACTAAGAAGGGGTATGAAAAGACCAGCTCTGGTTTCTGAAAAGGGTTAATTGACCCACAGAGAACATGCCAAACCACCAACAGACACTGTGGTAGCCTTAGTGTTAACCCCTCTGTGGGTCTGTCCCATGAACCTACATGGCCCTCCATCAGACCTGAGGCCCTCAAGAGCTGGCCTGCCCACTGGCCCTGCCTCGTGTCCCACAAGGGTAAGAAAAATTCAAGCAGGTTTTGGCCAATGCTTAAAGATAAACTTCAGGAGGGACACCACAAATGGGAATAAAATTGACATCCAGGGAACATTTTTATAAGGCCACAGTGCTGTTGGCTGGCTCTGAGACACACCTTCCACTATGCTGTAGGGTCTTGTGCAAGAGTCAAGGCTTAGAGACCTCCTTCTGCTCCTAACCACCTACTGATGTGGCTCTGGAACTTGGCCCAGGAGCTGAATTTTGCAATGGTTTTCAGCTCAAAATTTCAGAATATTGAGTATCTATATTTATAACACCATATGGCAAAAGATTCTTCCCAAACACATTCTACAGGTGCCCAAGAAGTCTTTCATCCCTACTTGCTGTGTCACCTACCTGCTCTGTGCCAGCATGTGATAGATTAAAAAATACAAGGAGTTCAAAGGGAACAGCAATACCAACGACTTAAAAAGCATGCAGGGCTTCCTGCACAAGGCACAACAAAGAGAATTGCTTTCATCTGTCCGCTCACTCTTGCTTTCATCCAGGATGAATTGGCTGCTCCAGAAGTATTTGGCCACAGTTTTCAAGATAATAGTCCCCACCCATCTGTGGATCATGAACTTGATTTAGTGAATTACACAGTCACTGAAATATCAATTTGAATAAGATAAAGAGGTATCTCATTGTTTCATAAAATTCCTATTTCAGTTATTCGCACACATCTCCATGTACATGGGATAAAATGTATGCCTTACTGCATTGTGGACAGAACAGTCAGAACAATTCTGCACTAAATGAGCTTTGAGGCAGTACTGGTAGATTTCAGAGAGAAGATGGCCCTTTGTCCCTCCAGAGGCCACCAGAATGGACAATGATGAACACCATCTGTTTTTGTCTATCCTGGCTGAAGCCCTCTGACCTCTATTTGCACTGTGTGCTCAGAAATATGCATGGAGTAGAGATAGAGAATCATATCCCTTCACTGTCATAGGAAGGTGGGCAAGTCCTTACCTTCTTCCCTGTCATCCTACTACATCTGTCCCTCTCCTGGCCCTTTGAGTACTGGGTACTGTTGCTCCTGCCAACCTCAGCAGCCCCTGGCCACTGCTAGACCCAGAACAGCCATCATACCCTTGAGGAAATCACCCACCCTGAGCCCTTCAGAGTTGTACATGCCAGCACCTATACCCACACGGCCCAGGTCTGCTGCAGATCCCATGGTCTCCTGACACCTGAGCCCAGGGAAATAATGGAGCTACAGGATGCTACAGTGAGAAAAGGTCTCAGAAATCTTCCCAATCAACCCCCTTCTATTCCAGGTGTGGTTACAGATGTGCAGAGAGATTTGAGTGAGTTGCTTAAAGCCTCACGGTAGAGTTGTGACCCACCCAGAACCAAGTCCTGGTCTGACAACTTCTCGCCAAGTTCTCTTTCCATCACGCCATGTTCTTTTTAGCTGATTTCGACTTCCTAACTTACATTTCCATTACACAAGATGGTAACAACTACCCTCCAGAGTCACAATGCAGGCAGAAGTCCCTAGTACAGGCCTGGCACTACTGGGAACACAGTAAATGGCAGTCATAATCATTACACGAGGCTATCATCTCACGTGAGTTCTGTTGGCACCTTCATATCTTTCCTGCAGTGACTACATTCTTGTTCCATGTGACCCTTCTTAAGTGAATTAACAAATTCACTTAACTTCAAGTTAACATTAACTTCTGGGACTTCTCCACACCTGCAGTCATGGCCAATAGAGTCGGCTGCTCTGAGAACCTTTGGGAATAAGTCTCCTCACAGTAACCTTCGGTTCCTTCTACCAGCTGAAGGTTGGCGGGTGCTCTACACAGAAGGGCTCTACTAGCTGCCTGCCAAAGGGTCCAAGAGATGGTATTTGCCCCCTTTCCCTTCCCTTCCAGGGCAGGGCCTGTTGATGGCCATGTCAGGCACATGCCAGGCAGCTCCCTGTGGGAAATCAGAGTTCTCAGGTAGAGGAATGCATTAGGAGCCCGCGAGTTAGCTGCAGGGCCTGTCTGAAGCTCCCGTGGAGGTCTGTGGTTCTCAAAGGAAGGAGAGGGGAGGGGAGGAGAGGAAAAAGATCTCTTGGATATGTAAAGTGATAAGCAAGGTGTGGAGCAGAATATATGATATAATAGAGATCCCTGTGTATTAGAAAGAGGGAAATACTGCTCTCCTAACTATGGTGTAGGATTGGGTCTGGTTTCCCCCACAACTTCATCAATAGATCACACAGTCAGACTTCTGGTGAAAGAGCAGGTCAGCAAGGCAGGGTGAAGAGACTCTGAATCCTTGGTGATGAGTCAGGGACACAGAAAAGTTCCTGTCACTAAACATGCCTTTGGGGGTGTTCTCCTGGTGAGCTCCTAAGTTGCTTAAGTGCTAACTTCCTCATTTACTCGAATTACTAAAACAACAACAAGAAGCAGTGGGTGATGTAGGCTGGTGATGTCTGGTGTAGGGTAGGAGATAACAAAAGTAGTAATGGAGGCTATTACAGTGTTTTCAATCCTTCAGACAGGGAGAAGGAAATTGCACACTTGCCCATGACCGCATAAGCAATAAGGACAGCATGTCTCTGCTTTCAGCTGGAATGTTGTCAACTCTGGTAACACTGATTATCTAAGGCTGGCATCAGGAATGAATAAATGCAGAAATTATTTATTAACAAGTGCTTGTTAGACAATCTTTCAAAACAGGATGAATGAGAGGAATCAGGAGTCTTGGGGGGATTTTTAAAATATGTTAGAGCCACTAATATATTTATTTGCTAAACATCTGTTAAGTGGCCACTGTGTCTGAAGTGTGCTGGGGATTCACAGGTAAGACACAGACCCATCCTTAATCTCCAGGTGAGAGTGAGGCAGGCGATAGACTGCAAAGGGGCAACAAGGACCTTTGGGGAGATGAGCATGTTCCGTATCATGGTTGTGGTGGTGGTCACCTGACTGCACACATTCATCACAACCCATCTAATTATATACTTAAAGTTGGTGATTTTGTTGTGTGCAAACTATATGTCAATAAAGCTGACCAAAAAGTGACCAGTCAATGACTACTTATCCCCATACCACAGAGGAGAAAAAAGAAAAACAAGCAATCTACAGATGTTTATGTTATTAATCCTGGAATACTGAATGTTCTTTTTTCCATTCTGCAGTGGAAGCAGAATTTTCAAGAAGCAGCGGTGTTGTGGTGACATTTATACTTTATTCTCTAGCAAAATTCTCTGGTTTTACTTGTCCTCTTGGTGCCAGAGCACCTGTTACATCTATCAGATAGGATACAGTTGCCTTTTCTTCCTTTACCTGGGATTTAAAAGGCCAGTATTTTGCCCCCAGAACCCAGTTTAGATACACAGTTGCTCCACATTCAGCAAGAAAATTTGTTGGACACCAAAAGCCCAATTTCTGTCAAAGGTAAATCCCCAAGAGTGTGAGATGTCACAAACCTACCCAAATGCTTAATCTGCCTATCCCAAGGCCCCTTATTTGGATCATGGCAGTATTTACAAGGTTGCCATTAAACTCGCCCCTTCTCTGATGAGCTCATTACTTGATTAGCTCATCTCAGAAAAGGCTGCAGTCCTAAGAGATAGAAGAGAGAAATTTGATGGGGTGGAGATGGTCAGAAAGAGAAATGCTGGGGTGAGGACAGTTGGAGGAGCACCAGAGTAAGGACCCTAGACTTCAGGGGAGGCCATCCTGGGGAAGGGGATGCCCAGTGGCACTCATGGGCTCAGGCCAGGATTTTTCACCACCTCTCTATAAACCACCCCTTTCCCTCCAGCCAAGTAGGAAGTGGAAAGATCACTGAGCACCAGGAACACGGTGGCTATTTAAACATGATAAAGAATGTCACTAGCAGCCAGTTTATCTCACTCTCAGTCAACCTGACATCCTTACTCTCTGGCATTACCGACTGTCAAAGAGGAAGTTAGTGAGAGCCTAAAGTAGCTCCAGTGTTACAGACTGGGTGCTGTTCAGTTTATTTCATTGTTAAGTGCAGGTTACAGTACTCTAGTTTTTGACAGTATTCCAGATAAGGCAGCTGGCAACTCTCAGGTGGGACTCTGGGGTAACCAGAGTACCTAGGCATTTGTGATTATTCAAAATACTCTTTGGATTTATTTGTTTGTTTGTTTGTAATTGCACAATAATTTCCTTATCTTTATCCATGAGTGGAATTCGAGAAAGCTGATTTGGGGGGAAACTGCTAACATTGGTGCCTAGTTGAACCTTGGGCAAGAAGGTCTAGAATCTTCTTTTTAGATAAATGAGCAAGCAGGGAAAAGGCTGACACCAACTCAATGCACTCTAAGATTCTTCTCTCTTGCAAGACTGGTGCTCAGCACTTATAAGATGCTGAGACTGGGAGGTTCTCATTCAGAGGGTCTGGCTGGGAGCCAGGAATACACATTTTAATAAGCCCTCCCGAGGTTCCAGTGCAGGTGTGGCGGGCCACACTTGAAACATTTGCGGTTCTAGTCCACTGGATGAAGCCTTTCCTCCCCACTTGGCAGACAGTGGGGAAATTGGGTCTCATCTACCACGTGAAGTAGGGATTTGGAAAGGAAGAGGGGAGGTAAAGAAGGACAACACACAGAGGCAGGACTGGGCCTCCCTCCTCTCCCAGGCTCTGCGGGCCTCAGAAAATGCTTCTGTCTCCTCAGGAGTGAAGCTTTGCTGCTTAGATGGCCCAGCCCTCTTTCCAGGGAACCCGGGGGAGAGGTCCTGGGGAAAGCTACTAGGCTAGTGAGACCAGCAGGGGTGTGGCCAAGCCTAGAGGGGGTGTGCTGACACTACCCAAGTGATCTAGAAGAAAAGGGCGCCCAGGCCCTCCAGCTGCTGGCTCAAAATCCCTATCCCACCCCCAGGCCTGACTGGAGCATGTCTCCTCCCCCAAGACCCATCCTTCTTTCTAAGTGTCCCTTGGATGTGTTGAAACCAACTGGTGAGTGCATGTCAAGGCTCTGCTTTAAGCGGATAATTGTGGGATGACTCAGAGCGAGTGGGTGGTGGCAGATGCCTGCGCCAGCTCCGAGCCAGGCCAGGTGGTTGTGAGTAAATGCCTGGCTGGGGTCTTGGCCTGACATGAAGGGCAAATCCCACCAGGGGTCAGAAAGCTCGGCAAATCTGAGTGGAAAATCTGTTCAACACAGAAGAATCCAAGCATAGTCGACCCGCTCCCTCCCAGCCCCATGGCAGCCCAGTTTCAGCAGCCGAGTCACCAGGAAGCCATGGCTGTGGCAGGAGTCGCACTGGCCTCCCTCAAGAGGAGTGCTGCTGCTCTGCCCGATGTTAGAGGGGCTGTGCAGGGGCAGCTCCAGGCTTCCCCAGCATCCGGTACCAGAAGCTTCCCTGTCATCTTCGTCTGCCTGCCTTCAAAGTATATTATTCTTGCTCGCTCCTGAAATACAGACACACCTCCACGGACACATCCAGACTCCTCAGCAGCTCACTCCTGACTCTGAAATAGGAAAGCTTGCCTGACTGCTCAGCTGTCCAGTCTTCTTCACTGGGAGGGAGGTTCCATTCTCTAGAAAGCTTGCCTTTAGAACCACTGGTTTCCTCTCAAAGCCGGGTAGGGAAGGATCAGGTACTAGCCATGCAGTGAAAGGGACCTCGCTTAGCTGAATATTTGGATAATCATCCTTCATATTGTTATTGGTGAAAATATTCCTGAAAGTACCTTCATATGTCTCCCTTGGATAAGCAGCCCGGGTGGGCAGGATTTAACGCTGGATGGTTGTGGTTTGTGTAAAGCACGGGAGCCTCCACCTCAACGATCCCCAGAGCTATAGCAACGTGTCCCAGGGCCAGTGGCACTCTTAAATAGAATGAGCCTTATGCCTTAATCCATTCTACCTCGTGTTTTGTCATCTTTTTTCCTGCCAAGAGAGAGAGCCCCACAGCTAATAGGGTTCGTGGAAGATTCAACTGTTGGTCCCCATAGCTGGAGGGCTGTGCACTGTCCTACACTGAGAATCACAATGTTTCCTCACAACCTTCCCCCAAATATAGGCTGTCCCAGTCCCCCTTTACCTTAGAAGATTCAGAACAGCTCAAATGCTCACAAGTATCAGCACTAAGGAGAATGTCTGCGTGGAAGGTCAAAAAACATGAGCTGTTTGGGTTATGAGAGAAGGAAAACCCAGACAAAGTCTTCTGAGGCTCGGTGCTTCATCTCATCTCTCCCTCCTGATTCTATGTTTGGTTCTCTCTCCAAGAAGCAGAGAACGCCTTTCCTAGGAGCTCCCAAAGCACAGGAGCCCTGGACCCAAAACAAAAGGAGGCCTGGGTCAGGAGAGAACGCTGACACCTGGCTCCAAGGCCCTCTGCACCACCCCCACCACTGCCATGAAGTCATTAGAGCACAGCCTGTAGCCATCGCAGGCTAGCTCTTCTCTGCCTGCCAGGCTGGTGTCTGTTCTCTTATTTACTGAATCTGTATAGCAAGCCTCTAACTCACAGGTGACTAACGAGCTGAATCCATTATTACCAGGCAGATGGCAGACTCTCTTAAAAGCAGACATTAAACTATAAAATGCCACCACAGAGCTTGCCTGCAAAGTAAAATCAAAACAAAACCCGAGACTACCTTTGTTTTCTTTCTACTTTCCCCCTATCTCCCACTATGCTGTATCTTAGGGTGAAAGATGCTCAAGGAAATCAAGAAAGGGATTTGTGATTCAAGGAAGATAATACAAACAGGCCACTGTGACCTTCAAGAGTGGTCTCAGCAGGGGAACCACACTGAGATAACAGACAACCGACTGGAGAGAGCAAACCGTGTCCACACAGGATAGGCAGACAGGAGGGAGGAACTGGGCTTGACCGTCATCAAGGGCAAATAAAGAACTGGCTGCACTGGAGCAGCCAGGGAACTAGATGAGCCCCACAGCACCCAAAGCCCTCCTGCCTCGATTTCCTGATGAGTAAACGAAGTGATAAGACCTAGAGAAGTCTATCCGAAAACTAGGCCACGTCCTCGTGCTGCTCTGAGAGCGCTTCTGCTGGGCTCAGCCTGTACGCTCCACAGCTGACAACTCACCTAGACAGGCCTACTGTTTACTGACATCTATTAGGTGTGGTCCACTGGCCTGGTCAACTGCTCTGCACCTGAACCCAGTGAGAAAAACCAGCCTCAGAGAAAGAAAACAATGTGCCCGTGGTTCCCAGATGGTAAAGAGTAGGTCACAGATTCAAACTCAAGTCTGACACACAAACCCAGGGCCAAGGGGCTCAGGGGCTCAAGCGGGGAGCATGCCGGCTTCCTGGGGATCAGGTGCCTGTGACTGGATTAGAGCCTTCTCATAAATTAGATTTTAGTAATTGAGCTTAGAGGCCTGCAGTCTGTCATTAAACTCCTGTAGGGCCACTGTCCACTGCTGGCGTGAGGAGAGAAGACCTCAGGGCTGGAAGGGGTGGGGAGATGCAAAGAGTTCAAGGAGCCACTGGCTTGTACGACTGACCGCGGACGCTTGCTAAGCCGCCATGTCACGATGCCAGCTAAGATGCAAGTTTTCAGCACTAGACATGCACCATATGCCCATACGGTGCAATGGGAGAGGCAACATGGAGCCAGAGGGCCTGAATTTGAACCTTAGCTATTCACTGGCTGTGCAACCTGGTAAGTGATTCAAGTTCATGAGCCCCGATTTCCTCATGTGTAAAACGAGGCAAACCTCCCAGGGTTGTCATGGAAATTAAAATAATTAACATCCATGATAATGTCAAACATGGTTCTTGGTGCCTAAAACATAGTCAATAAATATTTACCAAACCTTAAGCAGCTGATAGCCATTTAAGGGACAATAGGGAGACAAATCCTTCTAAGAAATGGAAACTCTGGCTGAGCACAGGGAGTTATCAATGGAATCAATCCAGAAGAACTAACTGAACACAACCTAATACAAAATACTACATAAAACAAAAGGTGTAGGCATTAACCTACATTAGCCTAGAGGCTGAGCTTGAGAGAGTGCAGGAAAGGGATGAAGCCAGACAGGTCTGTGTGGGCATCTTGTGAGAGTAAGGACTTGAATACTTGAAAGGAAGATGAAGGTCTTTAATTTGAAGGTAAGCATGGAAGGGGTTGGAAAAATCCAAGAAGGATTCCAATGATTAATAGCTGACCTGAAATGAGAACCCACAACTAGCACCTGCAATGCCAGCGCTCCCTGGCTGTCCAAGCGTCTTACTTATCTGGAACTGGCCAGTGCCTGGCACATTGGGCATCAAGGGTTCATTACAGTAAAGTTTTGTTTTTAATACCAGCCTGAGGACCAGCCCAAGGAGAAGCCTTACCGCGGACGCTTGCTAAGCCGCCATGTCACGATGCCAGCTAAGATGCAAGTTTTCAGCACTAGACTAAGCGTCCTGGGGTAAGGTCCACCCAAGTGTCCCCAGTCTGCCACCTCCCTCCTCCTCAGCTCATGCAGGGTATGGTACCTGCTTCTTTTCCCAGGTCAGCCCTGTGACTTTAGGTGAAGCAAGGTGAAGTGCCTAGATTTTTAAGCATGTTCACTGAATGAATTTAACCTTCAGTTTCCTCTTCTACAAAAAGTTTACACCTGTCTCATAGGTAGGCTGACCTGATGTCCCGTTTTAAACAGGACAGAAAATAACCATACTGTCTCATTTCAAACAGTATGCAGTCAGCCTAGTCTCACAAGGCTAAATTCAAGGTGTCAGTAGGCAGATCACATGTTGTGCTTGAAACTGAACAGTATCATTGTTTTCTGTCTATTTAAAATGCGACATCTGGTCAGCCTACTCATAGGGCAAATGTCAGGCTAAAGACACAAATGAAACCCCAAGAACCTTCCATCTATCCAGCCCTCTGAAGTTTTCATGCAAAGTGGGAAAGCAGCTGGGAGGGTGAGAAGCCCTAGTGGACTTACCGCCTCTCTGGGTCACTGAATGGACCGGGCTATTCTGTGTCAGAAAGATGCCTAGCCCCAAGGTCCAGAGCCCATGGGCACTGGTTCGATCTCACTGCGTTTGTTTCTCACATTCCGAGAAAGTTTTGTGGGCTGACCCCTCTGCTGCCCTGCCCACTGCTCCACACTTGTCTTACCTGGTCACACCTAACAGAACCTAAAAGGACACTCCTTTTATGTTTTGGGGTCTCCCCTGCACTCAGAGGTAAGCCTCCTAGCAGACCCCTTGTCCCTCAGGCCCAGGGAGGTGCCTGTGTAGCCCCTCCACACAGCCCTCTCCCTGTCATCTGGCTTTTGGCACTGAAAGTCTGCCACAGTCCAGTGCTCAATTCTTTATTGCCCCATGAGTCTTGCATTGCCTAACAGTCTCTTCTCTGCACCTGACTTCATGAAAGTCAGAAGCACAGAATCAAGCCTCATTCTTCTGTTATAACACACCCTACTCCCTACCCCTGGTTCCTCCCACCCCCCGGGACACAAATACTAGCCATCATAGACTCTAAGGTGAAATTCTCTTCATGCATAGCTAGTGCTGCCCCTGGCTGATAGAAAGGGATTATATGGCAACTCCCCCTGCCCTGCAAAAACTTCCCCAAATTAAGTGGCATGAACGAAGCACCATACGACACGTCAGTGGCGGTGGGGCCAAGCTGGCGGGCTTTGTTCAGCCCTGCCCAGTAGGCTCACCAGCAATTCTGGCTTCTAGTCTTAGCCTACAACCCCTGCTCCCAACCAGAGAACCAAGCCTCAGGCATGGCTGAGGGCATCTCCCATCTCCTCTTCCTGCCCTTTTTGTCTTTCCCCTCCTCCGATTCTGTTCCTTCAATGGATTCCCCAGAAATTAAAAAGCAACATGTATGTTTTCTGGAGCTCACCCCGCTCTGAAAGGACCAGACAACTTGTGTATGTGGTCAAGAGGCTTCCAAGGGACTACAGGGGCCATGTGTGCCTAAAGACCCCTGCCCCCATCGTCCCCAATTTTCTGAGTGGGACAAGTTTAATAAACAATGACTCAGGGAAAGGGAGAGCAAAGGCAGAGAACGTCAGCTCTGCTAAAATTTCCGTGATGGAACTTGAAGGCAGGATTGCAAAGTGGGGAGGAGACCTGCACTCAGGAGCCAGCAGCTCCAGCACCAACCCCACCCCAACAGCTAGTGGGGGAGGAGGAACAGGACTCAGAGAAGGAACAGAGGAGAACACACCCACACACACACACCACCTTCACTAGTTACTCTCCTTAAATCATCAAGAAAAGTTATGTGAGGAGAAAACACACAGCTCCAAGGTAGAGACAGAACATTTGGTTCCTTCTGGGGTGTTTAATTTAATAAGAGGCCCCGCGGACCACGAAGCAATGTCAGCATCAGCATGCAGAGGAGACTAAGAATCAAAGAAGAAAAAGCAGCACATACAGGGATGTACAATCACCATGCACTCAGCAACCCAGCTCCAAAAGGTCTGCTTACTTAGCCCCAAGTGGTCCTGGAAGCCTTCTCTGGTGGGGTGCTAATCAGAAGTGCAGGGCTGCAATGTGCTGGTGACAAGGAGACACACAGCAAGCACTCCCAGCTCCGAAAAATCCAGCTGCCTCTCTTCAAAGGTCCACGAGAGGAGCCCCTTCAGCCCAGGCAAGTTCTAGGGTTCAGCTGGCCTCTGAGCTGCTGCCACTGCATGCCTATAACAGATGGGACCAGAGCTCTGTGTGTTCCCAGTCCCCAAAGCCGTGCGAAAGCAGATGGCAGATAGCATGAGCTGGCCTGAGACAGCACAGGCGACAGTCTTGGCTAGTGCCGCTGTGCTGCTCCAAATGCAGGCAGAACACCAGCAGATCCCCACATTGACAGGCGGCAGCAAACTGTCATTACCACCTATGTTCTGAGCTGCTGGGGACACACCTCCTTACTCCACAGGCAAGTGAGCAGGAGGGAGGGCTGAGCCAGGCCTTAAAAAGACAGGCAGCAGGGTGAGTGAAGGCAGGAGAGGCCCATGATGAAGCAGTTGAGGGCATTTGGGCTGAGGTCCTCTGACCATCACAGTCCCCTCCACTGTCCCCATCTTCCTTTAGGAAAAGGCCACTTAGCTTCAGAGGAAAACAACACGGGGGCTTCAGCAAGCTGGACTCCGGAGGGACCTGTGCCCTTGGAATATAGAGAATGCAGGTTTCTCGCTGGTGAGAATGATGGCTCTGGTCCTTCCAAAAGGCTCTGCTTATGAAACCCCCATGTGGAACCCATGTCCTGAAACCATGGACCCCCACCCCCAACCAGACAACTGCAAACATCTGGAAGGCAACATGGGCCCTGCCTGTATTAACCTCATGTTCTTTTCTGCAATTCTGAAGCTTTGGCACTTGGGGCCTTGCTGTCCCTGAAGGGACAGTCCCTACCAGGGTCAGCCAGTCCCTCTAGACCAGGGTGTCCAACCTTTTGGCTTCCCTGGGTCACACTGGAAGAATAGTCTTGGGCCACACATAAAATACATTAACACTAATGATAGCTGATGACAAAAAAAAAAAAAAAAAATCACAAGAAAAATCTCATAACACTTTAAGAAAGTTTATGAATTTGTGTAGGGTCGAATTCAAAGCCATCTTGGTCCAAATGTGGTTCACAGGTCTCAGGTGCTCACCTGGGAGAAGCCTTTCATATGCAAACCAACCAGTCTGGAGCCCACACCCCCTCACCTCTTCTATCAGCTCTTAGCCTGGGTTACGATCCCCCTGGCCTCATCACCTCCGGGCGGTATCAGACAATTAGAGACAGTCCCTGCACCCAGAACCCACTGAAATGATCCAATTCACCAGTCCTACATCTGCGCACCTTACCTCACCCAGTCCTTCCTGAGGAAACCACAATAAAAGCCTTTGTCCACATCACCCTCCGCTCAGCCACCTTCTGACCCACCCTGGTGCTAGCCCATGTGGCCCTGCATGACCTGCTGAGCCGCCTGTTTCTAGGGGTCTGTGAATATCACAAACTTCTTCCTTGTGACTCTCATTCTGCTGTCTGTGTCTTACCATACCTGACTACAATGAGTTGGGGTAAGCCCTTCACATACGGCCCTCAGGGGTGTGCATGCTAGTTGGGAAGAAAATGGACTGGAGTCATTAGAAGAAAATGAGAGTCTCACTTTCAGAACTCTGGACTGCTCACCATTATATAAAACTCACTAATGACTTCACCTTTTCAGCAATGGAGGAGCCACTTCAAAAGACAGCGCGTGACCCATCACTGAAGGTATTCAAGCAGAGGAGGACTTGCTTTGAAGAATTTACGATATGCTTTGGCTGGCAAATTTGTGGTTCAGGTGAGGGTGACTGACATGAAGGTAGAAAAGATGATGTGGATGAGGCATGCAGGAAAGCTTTGTGAAGGTGACTGAAGGACATTTCATGGCTGTCCACCAAGGGTCATGAACAAAGAGTCTGGGAAACTTCTAATGCGGTTGGTATTCTGCGGCATTCCTGACGTGACTTTCAGCCCAGGAACGTAAGGAGTAATCACGGTCCATCCAACGGTCCATTCTTAAGCTGACCAGATATGCCATATCAAATGGGACAGAAAACAATGGTACTGTCCCATTTCAAATGGTACGTATGGTCAGCCTTGTCTCACTGGGCTAAATTCAAGGTGTCAGTAGGCTGAGCATACGTACCGTTTGAAATGAGGCAGTACCGTTGTTTTCTGTCCCATTTAAAACAGGATTGGGGGGGGGGGGAAGCCGGGATGGCTCAGTGGGTTAAGCACCCACTTTAAAGCCCCAGGGACTGAGGAATCGAATCCCGGACTGGGCCCATGCGGACCCATATGATGAACTGGGGAGTGCCCCCAGTTCAATTCTTACCGGGGTGAGACCCCAGCCCAGTTCCTGCCCTGTACAGCCCCGCACCCACCTGTGGGATGAAACTATGTGGAAAAACCAATGATGTGCAACTATGGAGACTGTTCTGGGCCCTCCCCCTTCTCTCTGTCTCTGTCTCTGTATCTCTCTCTCTCTCTTTTTCTCTGTCAAAAACAATAAAAATAAATCTTAAAAAAGTAAATAAATAAAAATAAAACAGGATGTTTGGTCAGCCTATCCATTCTGAGACCAGAGAGAGCAGAGATGTGACACGGTGGCAAGATTTCTCTGGGCACTAGGTGAGGCCTGGCCGCAGCTCTGGCCCCACACAGCTGATTACCTGAGAAAGTCACCCTTAAGCTGGAATGGTATTTTGTCACCTACAGAGTAAGCAATGTGTCACCTGAGGTCCCTCCAGGTTCTCTCAGCCCTAAACACAAACATTCTGTGAGAACAGCCCAGATCCAAATCCCAGCTCAGTCATTTCTATGACTGTCAGCTTCTCCTCTGAGGAGAGAATCTGAGTAAAAACAATGGGCCTGTACGTCTCCCAGGGCTGCTAGTAGGGTAACAGATGAGTAAGCATTTGGACAAAAATAAGCATTGGCTCAGGATGTGCAGAATTATTCCAGAACTAGAGAGCAGAACTAGTAAATTCATGGTTTAGCAAAAAGTGAGTGCCATTTAGTAATGAGCGAAGGGTCACCATTCTGCAGCAGCCCTGGGCACAGGTACCAGTGTCCACAAGAGAACCAGCCAATCGCAACATTTTCTCCTGCTGGTTCTGGAACTAGCCTTGCTGGGTTAGCAGGGCTCGTTTTATTAGCTGTGTGCTTTATTCCAAAGCACACAAACAAGCCTGATTTGAAAAAAGTCCCTCGGGGAAGCTGGGATGGCTCAGAGGGTTGAGTGCTTGCTTTGCATCCCTGGGGACTGAGAATTGAATCCCAACCCCAGACTGTGTGGACCCACATGCTGAACTGGGGTGTGCTTCCCATGCGGGAGGCCCCAGTTCAGTTCTCACCCTCCAGTTCGGCCCCTGGCTCAAGGGGGCGTGCCTCCCATGCAGAAGACCCCCAGCCCGGTTCCTGCCCTGCACGGCCCCTGCCCACCTGTGTGGAACAAACCATTTTGAAAACTGATGACCTACAGCTATGGAGACTGTTCTGGGCCCTCCGCCTTATCTCTGTCTCTCTCAAAAACAATAAAATAAATCTTGGGGGGAAAAATCCTAATTAGTTTTGCTTGGAATAGCTGGAAATGCTAGGGAAATGGGTTCCCCCATCCAAACTGTTCAAAGGTTTCCTACATCAGCACCTAGAAAATGGCTGCTGGGTGTCAGTGAATTTTTTGCAGGTCTGACTGCCAGCAATCCCACATCTTGGGATTGGAGACTTAACATAAACAACTCTGCTCCAGCTTGCAGCTCCCAACCACAAATGCGCTTGGTTGCTTTCACCTGCACTTGCTCTTGCTTCTACAATCTCCACTGCACCCTAGGCTGATGCCTCCTTTTCAGGCTCTGAGCTTTTCCACACACTCTCTTTGGAGAGTGGAGATCACCTTCTTGAAAGAGAAGACATTAGTAAAGCCCGAACCATATTGGCTCAACTTGCCAGTTTTAGAGACATTCTTGCCTTTTGCACATCCCTGATTCCCTCTGCCAGTGAATCTTCCTAAACACTCCTCTCCTAGCGTTACTCTCAGCACCCTCACCAGACCTAAAAAGACAAAGCACAGCCAAAACATTAGCTCTGTGCTACCTACAGAACAAAATCAAGCTCTTCTCTTAGACAAACTGGCTTCATCTCCTGAGCTTACTGTGAAGGATAAAGAACCTCACTTGTTCTTGCTCACTAACTGAGGCTACTTTTCTGTGGGTTCAAATCCTAGCTTTGCCGTTTACTAGCACTGTGACCTTGGGTAAATCATTGAACATCTCTATGCCTTGGCTTCCTCATCTGTAAAATGGGATTGAGGATAATTGTAAGTACCCATCCACAGGGTTGCTGTCGGGATTAAACCAGTACATGTATATATACATAGACGCACACACATCCCACGTATGTGTTCTAAATATATAAAAAGACACTGCCTGGCACATAGTGCACAGTGTGGTAAGTGTTAGTGCTGAGTTTCATGGAGGCGAACAGGGCTGGGAGCTGATGGAAACCAACAACCTGGGAGGTAAAGCAATCCATTTTAATGATGTTTGAGGCGGGTGGTAAAGGAGCCCCCCTTGGGTATCTCATGCTATGACAACTGCTATTGGAGAGAGTCACAGAGACTGAATGAACCTTAAGGCAAGGTAGGAAATGGTGGAAAGTAAACAACAGAAAACTCCAGAAACACACACCTGCAGTTACCTCTGGGACAGGGCTGGGGCTGGAGCAGAACTGTAACACCCAAGGAAGCTCCCAGGCCAGGGGTGAGGCACAACAGAAGGGGCAACTGGGCTAGTAAAAGCGCTTGGGTTATGCTGTCCTCTCCTCTGATCAACCCCCTGACCCCTGTTTCCTGAGCCTTACTGCACAAAGGCCTGGCTGGTGAAGCCAAACAGGAGAGCCAAGCCCTGCCTAGAGAAGTTGTGACCTCAGGCAGTGGGCTGCAGCACATCTGATGTAATAGCTACACAGACAGGCTTACAGGGGCTCACAACACCAGGCCTTTGGGGCTCGGTTGGGCAGGTGAGGGCCAGGGTGGAGGGAGGGCTGTGAGCTGGGTAAGATTTTGTCAGGTGGTGGGCAACAGGGCAAGGGGGAAGGAATCCTGAGGAAAGGGTGGATAGGACCTGCTTCTCCAGGTGCCATAAGGCCTAGGTGCTGGCAGGCCAGTGGCACCCTGAGGCTCTCAGTGAGGACTGAGCAGCGACCTGGTAGAAGGTGACCCACTACCCCAGGCAGTGACGGGTGCTACAGCCAGGCTCCCTTCTTGCCCACAAATGACCACTGGAGGCAGGTGGAACAATGAGTCCACAACAGAAAACTTTCAGCCCAGATTTAAAAACACACACACACAACAAAAGCAACCCACCAGTAATTTATCAGCTTGGGGAAGCTGGGGTGCCACCAACCCTAGGACACCTCACAACAGCCTGGTTTTCAGCTCCCACGGCTCCCTCCCATCCCCATGTCCACAGCAGCTGTAGAACCTACTCCCTGACCTTGGCAGAAACCCAGCTGGCTGCATGGTCCCATCCAGGGCATAGGTCAGTCCTCACACTATCAGGACATTCCCTATGAAAGTGAGGAAGAACAGGAGGCTCCCTATTTTCACGTCTGTTGCTTACAGGGACTACATATTGAATAAAATTGAATAAACATTGAAACCTAAGCTGAACTTTTAAAATATTTTGACAATTTTGAAACTAGTCTCTTAGAGTGTATCCTTGCTATTGTGGGTTAAATTGTGACACACACACACACCCCCACCCCCCCCCGCCACGCCAGACATGTTGAAGCTCTAAACCTCAGCACCTCAGAATGTGATCTTCTGTGGAGATAGGGTCTCTATAGAGGTCATGAAGTTAAAAAGGGGTCACTAGGCTGGGCCCCAATCCAAAGTGACTGGCGTCCTTGTAAAAAGGGGAAATTTGGACATGGAGACATACAGAGAGGAAGAGAGAGGAGAAGATAGCATTCCACACGCCAAGGAGAGAGGCCTGAAACAGATCCTTCCCGTTGCCTTCAGAGAAAGCATGGCCCTACCAACAACTTATTCCAGACTTTTGACTCCAAAGCTGTGAGACAACAAATTTCTGTTGTTCCAAGCCACCCAGTTTGTGACACTTTGTTACAGCAGCACAAGAAACTAATATACTTGATTTTTTTTAATTTTGTTTTTAACAGAGTTACTAAGACAGAATCCACAAGCCATACAATTCACCCACTTAAAGGGCACAATTAAATTGCTTTTGGAATATTCACAGAGCTGTGTGACCATCACCACAATCAATTTCAGAATATCTTCATTACTCCCAGAAGAAACCACATATCTATTAGCAGTCACTTCCTGTTCCCCTACCCTGTCTCCAGCCCCAGTCAACCACTGATCTACTTTCTTGTCGTGGATTTGCCCATTCTGAACACTTCTTATAAATGTAATCACTCACCATGTGGTCTTTTGTGACTGGCTTCTTTACCTTCTTAACCAGAATATAACCTAGCTATTTAAACTTGAGTCAGTACTATGGTGGGGGAACCAACTGGCTTTAGGACCAGACTTTGAACCTGTTCCTCACTCTCTAGCTCTATGCCCTTAAAGGGGTTCCTTAACCTGCCTGACCCAGACTTATTCCATCTATAAAAGGACCAATTACAGCCTCATGGGACCTGAGATGATTCAATGACAATATATGTGCAGGCCTGCCTGGCATCACTGACTTTCTGTTTTCTTTTCTTTTCTATTTTATTTTTTAAAATTTACTTTATTTGTTTGAGAGAAGGTACAAGAGACAGAGAGAGACAAAGAGAGAGAAGAGGGGAGGGCCCAGAGCAGTCTCCATAGTTACACATCATTAGTTGTGACATGGCTTCATTTCACACAGGTGGATGTGGGGCCGCACAGGGAAGAACTGAACCAGGGGCCTCCTGCACAGGAGGTGAGAACCTTTGCCACCTTCCTGGAAATTACCAGTTACTCCACAGTTAAGCATGTGGGTTTACATGGGCTGGGACTGTGATTTGATCCCTGGACCTTGAGGCTGCAAGGCAAGCACTCTACCTGTTGAGCTATCCCAGCATCCCTGCACTGGTTTTATTAATTGCTAGTCCTCTTCTCATGCCTTGGAGACTAGGTAGCACTTATTAAAGTTGTCATTTAATATAGACATAGTGTTGCCAATAATGAGGCAGGTAGTGTCCTGGTGGGCCCTTCCACTGAACTCACCATACTGCTAAGCCCTCCTAGGAGTTAATGAAAAAGAATTTTGTACTAGGTAGCCCAGTGCTAGGTTCCATAAATTAAACAGCACACAAACAATTGTTTTGGTTCAATTTTTCTGGCCCCTTCTTTCTTATCTGTGCCCCTCGACTTGGTGTCAGATCCTATGAGCACATTCTTGTTTCCTGAGATGTCTCCTCTACCACCCACTCTAGAAAGAAGCCATGGTGGGCTGTCAGGGAGCCTGACCACCACCCGCACATTCGTGACTACCCACTGGCTAAGTAATCCACACGTTAACCTAACCACGGATTGCCGTGGCAAGGGGACCCATCATTGTCTCTCTGCAGACTCAGAGGACAGTGGGCTTAGTGACGAAGACAAGGACACCTGAAGGGTGTAAAGGGGCTGCAGTGACAGGTGGGACAGCCCAGAGAAGAGGCAATCCATTAGGAAGCTCTATAATATAAATCATGATGGTGAATTTGGCCTCTGTGAGCACTCACCGTGTGCCAGGTGCTGTGGCGGGCACAGACCCCTCTACCATGTGGACTTGAGGTCAAGAAAGCAGAACCTGAGGAGATGGCATCTCGTACTATCAGGTTCCACATTTCTCCAGAAGCTACACAACTCAGCAACATCCAAGGCTGAGGAGGGTGGTGGGAACAAACACCACCCTTGGTCTCTTTGTTGGGCCTCCCTCAGTCTGATCCTATGGTTTTCCACCACAGCTGAGCCAGAGAGGACCCAGAGCCACTCCAGCAGGTGGGAGCAACAGGGAGGTCAAGTCAAAATCACATGGCTCAATCACAGGGCTCCTACCCTGGAGAGAATATCAGAATCTCCAGGAGCACTTTTTCAAAACACAGATGCCCAGACTCTCCATAAGAAGTACAGAATCGAAATCTTGGGCTGAGAATGGGGTGACTGAAATGTACGGTATCCTAATTAAGAACCTCGGGACACATTTAAGTTTCCATGGTTGTTCATGGTATGATTTTTAAGAGTAATTTTTTGTTTGTTTGTTTTTGAGAGAGAGAGAGAGAGAGAGAGAGAGAGAGAGAGATACAGAGACAGAGAGAGAACTGAACTGGGAGAACTCCTCAGTTCAGCATATGGGTCCACATGGGCCGGGGCTGGGATTCGATCCCTGATCCCTGGCACTGCAAAGTGAGCACTTAACCCACTGAGCCATCCCGGCTTCCCCAAAATCTTTTATTTTTTATTTATTTTTTATTTTTTATTGAAGAGTAATTTTTAAGAGTCAAAATAGCAGGTGCCTTTGAGAAGGTAAATGAGAAGTCAGGAGTCAGAGTACCCCCTTTAAGCAGGAATCAGGTTTTGATTTAAAGTAAATGGAGAAGCAATCATTTGGACTTTTTTTTTTAAGATCTATTTTTGTTGATTTTGACAGGCAGACAGAGACAGAGAGAGACAGAGAGAAAGGGAAGGGTCCAGAGCAGTCTCCATAGTTGTATGTCATCAGTTTTTGACATAGTTTCATTCCACATGTGGGCGGGGACTATGCAGGGCAGGAACTGGGCTGGGGGCCTCCTGCATGAGAGGCATGCCCCTCAAGCCAGGGGCCAAACCAGTAGGCAAGAACTGAACTGGAGGCCTCCCGCATTGGAAGCACACCCCAGTTCAGCATATGGGTCCACACAAGCCGGGGCCAGGATTCAGTCCTTGGTCCCTAGGGCTACAAAGTGAGCACTTAACCCACTGAGCCACTCCAGCTTCCTCACTTAGACTTCTCTTTTCCAAGGGCAGGGTAGTAAATTGCCCTTGGTTCAGAATATTTATAATATTCTATGACTCAGAAAGCTTATTAGCTGGAAGCTTCATAACTGTCTGAAGCATTTTTGCCTTTGCTTTCTCTGCTACATATCATTCTGCCTGTCTTCTGACATCTAAATTCTGAGAAGATGTATATGTGCTTGGATTGTGCTGCTGTGTACCATCAAGGTGTGTAAAATATATGCAGACACCCACATGTAGTCATAGATGTGGCTTATGGTAGAGACAGTGATCACACATAAACTGTAGATGGTGTTACTGAATGAGACAGTAATGAGATCATACGGGCCTCCCTGTGGAGTCCCCCCACATCAGGCCTGACCACATGCTTTGCTTTTTCCAGAGAGACACTTAAGAGCTGTTCTGTAGTCTGACATTCCCATAGGTCCCTCTGACAGCAAGAACTCAGATAGGGGATGGGTTCCCAAAACTAACAGAATGTCTAATCACAGCTGCCCATGATGGATACACAGATGAAGAAAGAAACCTGTCATTGCTCACTACTAAGATGGGGGGGTCCCTGTTAGCCCAGCACAATCTGGCCAACACATACTATTTTTCTGATCCCTCTTTCTTTCTTCTGAGTCTGTTCCCTATCTCTATATAAGCTCAGTGTAACTTACTGTGGGTGAACAAGATGTTTTGTTGGCTTACTCACTCTATTTGAACCAAGTGTGAATCGAAAAGCCACTGAGAGTGAGCTCCAAGCCCAAATACAACATGATGCTTCGGTTTTTTTCAACAAATTCTTTTTATATTAGTCTCTGATTATGAATACTTTGAGTGTGTATGTTATGTATGTCTTGTATTCTCAATATCTTAAAATCATGTTAAAACGAACTTTCTGAAAATACTCATAACCCTTAACATCTAAGCTGACACCCAACATGTGCTTCCTCTTGTCTAAATTTAAATCAACAAACATGTAGTATACATTCGTCATGTTGCAGGCACACAAGCGACAAGAGCACATATCTGAAGGGCAAAGTCTCTGCCCTTCAAGTCCTAGTTTAGGGGGGAAGAATATATTCAAGACAGGCACTTTTATCTAAAAGGCTATATAGCCTGTTGTCTTAGAAGAATATTCCTGCCCTGTTTTTCTCTGTGGTTCTCCTCAGGCCCATCCCTTCTCTCAGGTACTACCCTCTCGACTGGGGACTTATTCATGGATCCTTTCCTTAGAGCAGGGGTCTCCAAACTACGGCCCATGGGCCCCATCCCTCTCATCCGGCCCATGGAGACCTTTTTATCTGAATAAAATAATATTAAATAAATAATTAAAAACAACATCTATGTTTTGATTCTTTTTTATTTGGACCTCGAGTGTGTAGTCGGCCCCCAAACTGCTGTTTGATAGTTAATGTGACCCGTGGGCTGAAAAGTTTGGAGACCCCTGCCTTAGAGCAAATGGATTAGGTTAAGGTATGCTCAGAATTACAGACCCTGGAGTTTCAAATACATGTCACTAATGGCTGCCAGATCAAACTTCCTGTTCCACCCTAGGACTCCTTCACTCCTCTTTCCTGCCCCCCAACTGCCTCCAAACAAAAATTAGTAGCCAAGCAACCAGTAGGTCCTTGGCCAGTAGTTGGGGTAATAAACTAGTCCTCTTGTGCCAGAAATGTCCCGTTTAAAACAGAAAGTCTCGGGGAAGCCGGGATGGTTCAGTGGGTTGGGCGCTCACTTTGCAGCGCCGGGGACCGAGGATCGAATCCCGGCCCCGGCCCCGGCCCGTGCGGAACCATATGCTGAACTGGGAGCTCCCCTAGTTCGGTTCTCTCTGTGTCTCTGTATCTCTGTCTCTCTCTCTCTCTGTCAAAAATAAAAATATATATATAAAATAAATAAATAAATAAATAAATAAATAAATAAATAAATAAATAAATAAATAAAACAGAAAGTCTCATGGTCCAAGAAACTCAGTCCCAGGTACGTCTGAATAGCTCGTCACCCTAATAGATAGAAGATCTCTCCCGTCACCTTCCACATTTGCCCCTTTGCCCCCTACCCATGAAACTGTATGTACCTTAGCCTCCCATACCCTCTTACTTTGTCATTCCTGACTTCCAGCTCCACTAATTTCACCCATTTCCTCTTTCCATTTTCCAGCTCTTTGGTAACTGAGGAAATGCCCTTTCACCTTTCCCTTCCTCTCTGTTTGATTAATGAGATAAAAGTTTACCCATATCATTGAATAAGAAGAGAACCTGGGATTTGTGTTTATCAGGAAAAAGTAGTTACAATAAGTGAAAACAAAAATTTTAAAATAAACTTAAACATAAATACCAGGGTCACCACATCCCAAATATATTGAGGATGCCTAGAAGGCTCCTTTAGAATTTCTATAACTTCATCCACTTACCTCTTTTCCCTCCCCTAATCAAACCTGCTTTTCACAAAATACCACTTTTAAGATAAATAAAACACCATTGCACTTCCATTTTTTAATCGCTGTAACCATTCATTTATTCATCCATCAGAATGTTCCCTTAACATTGCACATGTCAGAAAGTGGAGCCATGAAAGGTCCTGTTTAAACCAAAGGCCACCTTCATTCTTCATCAGCGAATAGATCAGAAAATTTAAGATGAAAACAGAAAGCCAGAAAAATAGAGAAAGCAGGTGTGCAGATGAGAACTAAAGCTTTGGCTGCAAACTCCCTGCAGCATACTGGCTCTCAACATTTGCATGCACATCACCTGGGGAATTTGTAAAACAACAAAACTCCCAAAGCCTGGTCTCAGAGGTTCTCATTTCATTGGTTTAGGGTGCAGCTGATACTGGGAGTATTAAATGCCCCCCTGAGGTGCAGATAAGGTTGAGCACCACTATGGTAGACTAGGAAAAACAAAAACACAATGGGTTACAGGATCCTTATTTTTCATAGAGAGAAAACAAAGTTCCTGGATAGGAGCAAAGTTTTTCTGAACACACATTCTGACAGAAATTTCTTGAAATGGTCTTTAGTTAAAGCTTAAGTTGCTGTAGCCTCTTCTTCCATGGCTTCCAATACCAACCCTGCACATCCCGTGGGTATTCCAGTAGGACCACAGAGCACCCATGCTGGTACTGCATTTCCCCAGACTGTGACTCGGGGCCTGGGCTAGGTTCTAGTTTTGTAGCAGATGTGATGAACCTGCTTCACTCTCCTTTCTCATCCCATCTAAAATAATGCCAGAGTAATGATCTGGGACCACAGGAGTATGGAGCTTGTACCCATGTTGGAATAGAGGAGGAACCTCAGATGGATCAGAGACTTCAGGCACCACCTAGTTGGTTATTCACAAATACATAATGAGCAGATGCTATCTGGAGGAGCTTCCCCTCCACTGACCCAGAAAGGGGTGCAAGTCTTTGTCCATGGATCCGCATGCTTCTGTAAAGAAGACCTGCATCTCCTTCCCATGGAGCCTTGAGGTCAGAATGACAGTTTAGGGGCTTTGAGAGAGTATTGAGATGAATATTCAAGTGGGGTTGGGGTTCTCCTTGAAAGCAGGGCTGACATTCAACTCATCTTTTTGTAATCCTGACTTAGCACAGTTCTTGATAAATAACAGATGCTTAGCAAGTATTTGCTGAGAGAGAGAATGAATAGTTTAATGTTTGGGGGGAAAAATGACCTAAAGACACATCTCACCAAGATAACAATGCTAGAAAGTCTGATAAAACAAACATGAGATAAAGAACAGAATTTCTGCAGTCTTAGGACACTTATAAATTGACAACGGTCTTGTGTCATTTCTTCCTCCTTCCTTTAAGGGCCTGTAGCCTCATCAAGCTATCAATATGAAACTGCCAATACATGAGTTCACCTGGTGTGCTCAGAGGATTATTAGATAGCACATCAAAACCATAGGCGGCAACAACCAAAAAATAAATAAATTGGATTTAATCAAATTCACAAATTATACTTTCATCAAAATAAAAATTTGCATGCAGAGATGTCATCAAGATGGCAGCATGAGAGGAGCTCTCTTGAAACCTCTCCTGAAAAGAATAATAAATTGAACAACTAAAATCTAACCAGAGACTCACTAAGCAACACACAGCCTTAGCTGAGGGACCCACTCATCACAAGAAAATACCTGAAGCCAGAGAAAGGGAGCAGTGCAGAGACATGCTGCAAAGCATGACCTGGAGACCTACTGGGTGACTGATCCAGAGGCTGATCTGGGGATGAGCAGAAGAGAGACTGACTGAGATGGGAGCATGGGAGTGCAGGTCCAGGTGCAAAACGACTCTGGGCAGGTTGGAGGCCTAGAACAAACAAAAGCAGAGGCATGGGTAGCCAGAACAAGGGGTAGATGGCAGAAGCAGGTGTGGCTGGCTATGGCGAGATGCCACAGCAAGAGCAACAGGGTGGTGGGGAGGAGCAGCCATGGAGTGGTAAGAGTGCCCATAGTGCAGTGCAGGGGGCCAGAGCGAGCCACCAGAAGCAGCCAGAGATTAGGGTGTGTGACCAAAGTGAGGGTCCAGCTGCCAGTGTGTGGGTTGGGTAACTGGACATAGGAGCCCACAGAGCATAAGGCCAGTGACTGGAGCCGGAGGTTGGCGTTCTGGTGGCTGGAGTGCCTGCAGCAGGGGCATGCTGGCAGCTGAAGTACAAAGTGGCCCTCAATGATGTAGGGTCCCAGTCAGAGCACTGTGTGGCCTTGGATACAGAGCCTGACTTCTTCCCCTTGCTCTCTCCCAAAGCTCACCCCACTAGCTCTGCCCACAGCCTGCACTGAGTGAGCTGCTGCTGGAAAGCCTGAAATACCCTGTGATGCAAACAGACCTGTACATTTCCCAACAAACCTCACTCCCACCTTTCCACTAAAGCCAGCAGAGGGATCCAGAAAAACTGTGAAGCATGGGCATGGCAGAGATTCTAACTGCAGTGAGATCTCAGAGGCATAGAATACCACTGCCCACCATATCTTCCCAAAGAGGAGGAGTACAGACACCAGAATGACTGAGTCAAAAAGAAGCCCACCTTCTAGGAAGCCTCCAACTGTGAGAAACAAAATAACCAAGAGAAAATATTATAAGACATGGCAGCAACACCAGCTAGGAAGCAAAAGAAAGATTTCTTCACATCAACCAGGGGAAAAGTTCTCCTGTCCAGGAAAAGAAACACTCCAACAGCAATAAGTACCCTAGTGAACAAAGGTACTCAGAAAGAAAATTAAAAATCTCCAGAAAACGAACTTGAAGATATGGGAACATATGAGCTAAATGACACAGAATTCAAGAATGCAATTCTGAAAACACTCAAAGAGATAAAAGAAAATTGGCTGAGTACAGAGAAGGAGCTAAGTAATCTCAGAAAGGAAACTGAACCTATAAAAAAGAAGCAAATAGAAATTCTGCACATAAACAACAAAATAAAAGAAATGAAAAATGAAATAGCTAGTATAGGAAGCAAAGCTGATCAGATGGAAGAAAGAATTAGTGAAATCAAACACAGAAATTTGGAAATGTCACAGAAGGAAGAGAGAGCCCAAAGAGTTAAAAGAAATGAAAGGTATCTAAAAGAATTCTCTAAATCCATTAGAAATAATAACATAAGAATAATAGGTATTCTGGAGAAAGCAGAGGATGAGATGGGCACAGACAATTTACTCAGACAAATACTAGGCTAGAACTTCCCAAATCTATGGCAAGAACTGGAACCTCAAATTCAAGAAGAAAACAGGACCCCTAGCTACTAAAATTCTAGCAGACCCTCTCCAAAGCACAATACACTAAAGATGTCAAAGGTTAAAGACAAAAAATCCTTAAGGCAGCCAGAAAAAAGAATACCATAACCTATAAAGAAAATCCCATCAGACTATCATCAGATTTCTCAACAGAAACTCTACAAGCCAGAAGGAAGTGGAATCAAGTATTGAAAATATTAAAGGAGAGAAATTACCAGCCAAGAATCATCTACCCAGCAAAGTTATCCTTTAGATATGAAAGAGGAATAAAGACCTTTTCAGACATACAGAAACTGAAGGAATTCTCTAGCACAAGGCCAGCATTTCAAGAAATACTGAAGGAGATTACTGGACCAAAAATAAAAAGCAAAAATAAATAGGGATAAACTGGAACAACAAAAATATAAAAGGGGAAAAAGTAAAGGTTTATACTTCCAAAAGAGAATGGAGATAATAAGCATCCTTAAGAAAAGGAATTACTGCATATATGAAACTTTCTTTTACAAAAAGTTCATGGTAACTACTCAAAAAGAACTTAGAACTGGGACACATAACAAAAAAAGAGAGGTGATAATAGAAAAAACGGTCACAAACACCATCAAATTAAAATAACAGGTGGAAATAAAAAAGCAAAGAAGCAATGAAAAAAAAGAACTACAAGAAAAGAAAAGATAAAATGGCCATAGGAAATCCTCATATATCAATCATCACCCTAAATGTAAATGAACTGAACTCACCGATAAAAAGACACAGAGTACCAAACTGGACTAAAGAACAAAAACCAACCTTATGCTGTCTACAAGAGATACACCTCAGCCATAAGGACAAACACAGGCTCAAGGTTAAAGGGTGGAAAAAAATACTCTAGGCAAATGGCACCCAGGCAAAAGTAGGTGTAGCTATACTTATATCTGACAAAGCAGACTTCAGGATCATAAAGATAAGAAAAGACAAACATGGACATTACATAATGATAAAGAGGACAATACAACAAGAAGATATTACACTTATTAATATATATGTCCCCAACCAAGAAGCACCAAAATTTACAAAGCAACTGCTAACAGATCTAAAAGGAGGAACTGACAAAAACACAATTATAGTAGGGGACTTAATACACCCCATTGACAGCCACGGACAGATTGTCCAAACAGAAAATAAACAAAGAAATATCAGCTTTAAATGTTACATTATAGGGGAAGCCGGGATGGCTCAGTGGGTTAAGCGCTCACTTTGCAGCGCCGGGGACTGAGGATCGAATCCCGGCCCTGGCTTGTGCAGACCCAGGTCTCTGTCTCTGTATCTCTCTCTCTCTCTCTGTCAAAAACAATTAAAAAAAATGATATATTACAGCAACTGGACATAATTGACATTTACAGGACACTTCATCCTAAAACACAGGACTATACATTCTTTTCTGGTGCACATGGAACGTTTTTGAGGATAGACCACATGCTAGGACACAAAGCTAGCCTCCGCAAATTTAAGACGATCAAATTCATACCAAGTGTATTCTCCAATCACAAAGCTTTGAAATTGGAGATCAACTACAAAATGAAAGCAGGAAAAAACACATATACATGGAGATTAAACAATATGTTATTAAAAAATGACTGGATCAAAGAAGCAAAAGAAGAGATTTAAAAATACATGGAAACAAATGACAATGAAAACACAACATACCAAAATTACTGGGATACAGGAAAAGCAGTAATAAGAGAAAAATTTATATCACTACAGGCCTCTCTGAAGAAACAAGAAAAATCACAAGTAAACAACCTAATATCTCATCCTCAAGAACTAGAAAAAGAACAGCAAAAAACATCCAAAGCCAGCAAAAGAAAGGAAATAACAAAATTAAAGCAGAACTAAATGAAATAGAGAATAAAAAAATAGAAAAAAATTAATGCAACAAAGAGCTCGTTCTTTGAAAAAAATAATGAAATTGACAACCCCCTGGCTAGGCTCACCAAGGGAAAAAGAGGAAACACACAAATAATCCAAGTTAAATATGAAAGAGAGGAAATTACAACTGATACCACAGAAATACAAATGATCATACAAAAATACTATGAAGACCTATATGCCACCAAATTTTGCAACCTAGAAGAAATGGACAAGTTTTTAGAAACATATAGTCTACCTAGACTGAATCAAGAACTGGATAACCTAAACAACCTAATCAACAGTAAGGAAATTGAAACAATCATCCAAACCTTCCTAAAAGCAAGAGTCCAGGACCAGATGGTCTCACTAACAAGTTTTACCAGGCAGTAAAAGAGGAACTAACACCTATTCTTCTCAAACTTTTCCAAAAAATTGAAGAAGCAGCTGTACTTCCCAACTCATTCTAGGAGGCCAACATTATCCTAATACCAAAGCCTGGCAAGGACGTCACAAAAAAAGAAAACTATAGACCTATATCTCTGATGAACACCGATGCAAAAATCCTAAACAAAATACTAGCAAATATAATACAACAATGCATTTAAAAGATTATACATCACAATCAAGTGGGATTCATCCCAGGGGCACAAGCATGATTCAACATATGTAAATCAATCAATGTGATACACCACATAAAAAAAATTAAAATGTCATGATTATATCAACTGATGCAGAAAAAGCATTAGACAAAATACAACATCCATTTATGATCAAAACACTTAACAAAATGGGTATAGAAGAATAGTACCTCAGCACCATAAAGGCCATATATGAAAAACCGTCAGCGAATGTCATACTGAACAGGGAAAAACTAAAACCTTTTCTTTTAAAATCAGGAACGAGACAGGGATGTCTCCTGTTACCACTGCTATTCAACATAGTGCTAGAAGTTCTAGCCAGAGCCATTAGTCAGGAAAAGGAAATAAAAGGCATCAAAATTTGGAGTGAAGAAGTGAAACTGTTACTTTTTGCAGATTACATGATCCTTTATATAGAAAACCCTAAAGACTCCATCAGAAAATTATTACAAATAATAAATAAATACAGTAAAGTTGCAGGATACAAAATCAATGTACAAAAATCCACAGCATTTTTATATACGAACAACTAAACTTCAGAAAAAGAAATGAGAAAAATGATACCACTGGCAGTCAAAACAAAACAAAAATAAATAAATAAATAATTTAACAAGGAATGTGAAGGAGTTATACACAGAAATTATTAAGGCACTATTAAAAGAAATTGAAGAAGACACAAAGAAAGGGAAAGATATTCCATGTTCATGGATTGGAAGAATCAACATAGTTAAAATGACCATATTACCCAAAGCAATACACAGATTTAATGCAATTCCCATCAAAATCCCACAGACATTTTTTCAAGAAATAGATTAAAAAATTATCAGATTCATATGGAACCACAAAAGGCCCTGAATTGCCAAAGCGATTCTCCGGAAAAAAATATAATAAGGTTGGAGGCATCACACTCCCTGACTTCAGTTTATACTACGAAGTGTCAATAATCAAAACAGCTTGGCATTGGCAGAAAAACAGACATACAGACCAATGGAACAGAATCGAAAACCCAGAAATAAACCCACAAATATACAGACAGATAACTTTTGGCAAAGGAGCAAAAAATTTACAATGGGGAAAAGAAAGCCTCTTCAGAAATGGTGCTGGGAAAATTGAAAAACCACATGCAAAAGGAAGAATCTGGACTGTGAACTGTTACCATATACCAGAATTAACTCAAAGTGGATTAAGGCCTCCACATAAGATCTGAAACTATAAAGTGCATAGAAGAAGACAATGGCATGAAACTTACAGACCTTGGGCTCAGAGAGCACTTTATGAACTTGACCCCAAAGGCAAGAGAAGTAAGAGCAAAAATAAATGAATGGGACTATATCAAACTAAAAAGCTTCTACACAGCAAAGGACACCATCAACAAAGTAAAAACGAAACCAACCAAATGGGAGAAAATATTTGCAAAAAATGCCTCTGATAAGGGGCTCATATCTAAAATACACAAAGAACTCATACAACTCAACAACAAAAAAGAAACAATCCCATTAAAAAATGAGCAGAAGATCTAAACAGACACTTCTCTCCTGAAGACATACAAACAGCCAACAGATACATGAAAAAATGCTCAACATCACTAGCAATTAGGGAAATGCAAATTGAAACCACAATGAGATACCACCTCACACCTGTTAGAATGGCTATAATCAAGAAGACAAGGAATAACAAGTGCTGGAGAGGCTGTGGACAAAAAGGAACCCTCATACACTGCTGGAGGGAATGTAAATTAGTACAACCACTGTGAAAGGCAGTTCCTCAAAAAACAAGGAATGGAATTGCCATATGACCCAGCAATCCTTCTCCTGGGTATCTACCCAAAAAATCTGAAAACCTTAATCCCCAAAGATATATGTACCCCAATGTTCATCGCAGCACCATTCACGGTGGCCAAGTCATGGAGTCAACCAAAGTGTCCATTGATAGATGACTGGATAAAGAAGTTGTGGTACATTTATGCAATGGAATACTACTCAGCAATAAGAAAAGATGAAATACAGCAATTTGTGACAACATGGACGGACCTTGAAAACATCTTATTAAGCAAAATAAGTCAGAATGAAAGAATCAAGAAACATATGACCTCACTTATAGGTGGAATATAAAACTGAAAGAAACAAAGAAACAAAGACTCATGGACACAGTCAATAGTTTAGTGGTTACCTGAGGGTAAGTGAGGAGGTGGGTAGGAGAGATGGGTGGGGGGGAGTAGGCGGGGAAATCAAACATACAGTGATGGAAAGTGAGCTGATTCTGGGTGGTGAGCACATAATGCGATGTATACACAATGTAATGTAGAATTGTACACCTGGAAACAATGTCATTGATATCAATCAATGTCACCCCAATAAATTTAACCATTAAAAAAATGATGTTGCAGTAAAAAGAAACAAAAAAACTTGTATGCATCAAAGGACACCACCCAAAAAGAAAGGAAGGAAGGAAGGAAGGAAGAAAGAAAGGAAGGAAGGAGAACCCACAGAATGTAAGAAAATATTTGCAAATCATATTTCTGATAATGGATTTGCATCCAGAATATATAAAGAACTCTTAAACTCAATAATAAAATGACAACCCAATTTAAAAGTGGGCAATGGACAGAAATAGACATTTCTTCAAGGAAGATTTACAAATGGCTAAGAAGCAATGAAAAGACGCTGGGCAACAGTAGTCATTAGAGAAATGCAAATCCAAACCACAATGAGATAACAATCCACACCCACTAGGACAGCTAAAACGAACAGATAATCACAGCCCTGGTGAGGATGTGGAGAAGTTGGAAGCTTTATACAAGGCCAGTGGAATGTGGAATGGTGAGCCCATTTGGAAAACTGGGTGGGAGTTCCTCAAAAGTTAAACATAGAATTATCATATGAGCAGCAATTCCAATGCTGGGTATAAACCCAAGAGAAATAAAAATATATGTCCACACAGACAACTATACATTAATGTTTATAGCAGCATTATTCCTAGTAGCCAAAAGGTAGAAACAATTCAAATGTCTTCTAAGCAATGAATGGATAAACAAAATGAGGTCTATTCATACAATGGAATACTGTGCAGCCACAAAAAAGAACACAGTACTGATATCTACTCTATGACATGGGTCAACCTTGAAAACATTATGGTAAGTGAAAGAGGCCAACCCCAACAGACCACATATTAAATGATTCCATCTACATGCAAGTCCACAGGGAAATCTATAGAGACAGTCATTTCATGGTTGCTTAGGACTGGGGGGATAGGGAAACAGACTGGTGATGGCTACAGCCGTTCCTTGGCTTGTAGATGCAGCACCCCCTTCTCTGCCTTCAGTCTCACATGGTGTTCCCACCATGTGTACATCTGTCTCCAAATTTCCCCTTTTATAGGGAGATAGTCATATTGGATTAGGGGCCCACCCTGTTCCAGTGTGACCTCATCTTACCTGATTATATCTGAAAAGACTATTTCCAAAGAAGGCCACATGTTAAGATACCAGGGGTGGGGAAGCCAGGATGGCTCAGTGGGTTAGGCGCTCACTTTGCAGCCCCGGGGACTGAGGATCGAATCCTGGTCCTGGCCCGTGCGGACCCATATGCTGAACTGGGGAGTGCCCCCAGTTCAGTTCTCACCGGGGCAAGACCCCGGCCCAGTTCCTGCCCTGTGCAGCCTCGTACCCACCTGTGGAATGAAACTATGTGGAAAAACCAATGATGTGCAACTATGGAGACTGTTCTGGGCCCTTCCCCTTCTCTCTGTCTCTGACTCTGTATCTCTCTCTCTCTCTGTGTCAAAAACAATAAATAAATCTTAAAAAAAAAGATACCAGGGGTTAGAACTTCAGCATTATGTTTCTGGGAAACACAATTGAACTGATAACAGAGTACCCTGAGAAAGTTTTCTGACTTTGGCTTCTCTGTCCACCTCTCACCACTTCTGAGGCACTTACTACTGTAATTTCTAGTTCTAAGTCCACAAGCCTATCAAAAGAGTGCCAAAGTTCTGTATGAAATGTTAAGAGCAGCACTTGGTGTACATCCTCACATCAGGCTGTCCTGACTCCAGCAGTGGAAGCTAAAATAAATTTCATTCTAGATCCTTCAGTGCACAAAAACAGCAGCCACATAATTATGTGGCCCTTTTTGTCCAGGAGCTGGAGCACAGCCAGGAGTAGATGCTGCAGATACCTCACATCTGGGTATTGTTTTTAAATTGTGACCACTTGCTAGATAAGGGAAGGTGGCCATGTGGACAGATAGATACCCAGAAAGAAAGTGCATTTGAAATGAATCCACAGAGAAATGCTTCTCACCATGGGGCTATGTCTGGGTTCTCTGGAATGGGAATATAAAGAGGGAGATGCCACTCTGTGCCTGTGCCAGGTCCTGAGCTAGAGCACAAAGCCCTCACCCGAACTGCTCTGAGGGAGACATATTGCCCCGTTTTAAGGATGAGGGGCTGTGGCCCAAGTCATATGGTTCCTAAGTGGCAGAGTGGCATCTGGGGTCCGGGTCTGTACACTCTGGACCTAGTGTTTATCCAGGATGCAGAAAGTAAGGGGCCCCTGGCTCCTCCTGCCTACAGCCCCCCAGAGAGTCCCACCAAGGAGCCAGTGTCCTGAGCCCAGAGCCCAGCCTATGCTTTATCTAGTCTGGGTCCGGACACTGGTGGGCGTTGTGTCAAAGGCTTCTGGTGACTCCGAGGGACAGTGGGGTGGAGCGCCACTGGGGTGATGCCATGGAGGAAGGTGGGGCTGAGCGCCCATGCAGAGGTGGGGCTTCTGTCTGCTTTACACGGGCAGTCTTCCCATCTCAGCCCTGAGATCGCGCTCTGCAGGCAGAATCAAGGGCATCTCTCTAATGCCCCCGCCCCCAAGCTGCCTGCAGACATGTCTAGCTTGGAGAAAAGCAGGACCCAGGGCACACTATGCTGTCCAAAACCCCAGACCCCACAATTTCTGTTTTTATACAAGTGATATCCATTGAAAAGGAAAATCAATAACCTCTTCCTGTGTCCCAAGGTCCCTCCTCAGTCTGGTGTCTTTTGATGCTTCTCTACACCATGATTCCCTTTGCATGTGCACCCTCCCCCAACTTTGCCACCAACCTCAGCGCCAGCGTGAGACTGCAGGCTAACAGGCTCAGCTGCACCTGTTGGCCAGGAACAGTGATGACCGTGAAAGTCACCTTCGGTTCATAGGCAGGGACACCCAAGGCATCTTCCCTGGCCCTGACCCCTAACCATGCATGAGACCTCTCCTGGGAACCAATCAGGGTGTCTCCAGGCAGGAGTCCAACTTTCTGCTGGTAGGTCTGGTGACAAGTTCCCTTAGAATCTGGGGAACCTGCAGGTCCTAGGTCATCCCTACGTGTGGAAACTGTGTAGGATTCCCAATGTTAAAGGACCTGGTTGCTAAGAGGCCCCAAACCACAGCCAGCATTTATTCGAAGTGGCCCTTTGGTTAAAATCCACTTGAATCTCCTCGGCTTTGAGTCCAGTGCTGCCCTGGGCATCGTCCCATGGCTGCCCTTTCATCACATTTCAGGAACACAGGTCAGAAAGACACACTGCATAACAGAAGTGTGAAGTCGCAGCGCAGCTGGACTGCATGTAGATGCCTCTGTGTTGGAACAACAGCTCTCCACCCTGACCAATGACAAGAGAAAGCAAATCTCTTAGATTTAGGAAGAGATGCTAATTGTTCTTTTTTCAATAAAAGAGGAAGTTAAACTTCTTCAAATAATATTACAAATGTTTTTAAATGGGCTGAAGTTCTATATTGGGGCCTATTCAGGGGTGATGCGGAGGGAAAAAGGAAAAGTGGTCAGGAAAATATAATCACGAAAAAAATAAATAAGTAAGAAAACTGGTGCTCATTGGAGAGAATGGCTGATAGAACTCAGACTATGATCCCAACACCCATGTGTCACCTACACCCCAACAGTTTCTTGAGAGCATTTATGGGGACTCACAAGAGAGTAGAGAAATGGTCAACAGTAACGCAGTGCTCCATATGGAATTAACATGTGTGGAAATAATTAAATACTGTTTTAAAGATTAGAAGCTGTGTCGGAAAAGGGGTAATCATAGAGTTGAGAGGCTGGAAAAAAGAAGCAGGCAGTTCAGAAGGTTCTGAAGGCTAAGGCTGCTCACCCACCTCCCAGGCAGAGGAGCTATCAAGCATTCACACCTGTATAGTTCCTCTTTAAGGTGCTAATGGCCAATTAATCACTATTTCCAGCTAACTTCCCCTTATTCTCCCTCCTTCAGAGGATCCCCCTGAGCAGGTCTGACAAGGGAGGAATTCTTTTCTGGCTAGAAGAGCAGAGGCCTGGGCTCCTGTGAACCCTGGGCCCATGGTTCCCCACCCACTTGCAGCAAAACCAAGGTAGTGCTGATGGGTGCTGATGGCCAGCTTCTCCTGGCAAAGTGGAGACGGGAGAAGAGAGGCACTCATGAGGGTGCAGCTAATACACAAAAGAGGACTGTGGTGGCAGCAAAGTGGGGCTCTGGGAATGCCCACAGGCCAAGGCCAGAGTACAAGGAAAAGGAAATACTATAACTTGAATTTCTTCTTTTCTTCCTTCTCCCTTCAGGCAGTTCCTCTATTTCTAGAAGCAACAATAGTGACATACTAGACCCAGGCCCAGAAGAGAAGGCTGGAGGCCAACTGCCATCCCTGTGGCCTCCTGGCTGGGGTCAGTGGGGCCACAGCATTGCACAACCCCATGGGCACCGTCCTAGACTGCAAAGGGCCTGGTGTCCCCTGGACTTGGGCAACACCAACTCTCTGTCAGGCTCTGCCTTCATCTATCTCCTCAGTCTCCTCTGCCCAGCAGCCTGAGGCTGTCACCCTTGTGTTGGGCAAACAGTTTTCCTTGACTGGTCCCAGTTGACTTAATTGGACACAAGGTCACCAAAAAAAAAAGAAGAAAACAGGGTCTTCTGGTGCCAAGTGTGTATAGACTTGCAGCTGCCAGATATGCTAACCAGGTCATTTCCTAATCTTCTAGGAGTGGGACATGTGCTAAACGTCCCCCTTGACCTGTCCCCCAGTGATCACTGGACCAAAATCTACCTAGAAAAACATTTTGTTTTCTTTTTTTAAAAGATTTATTTTATTGTTTTTTTGACAGAGAGAGACAGAGAGAAGAGGGAGGGCCCAGAGCAGTCTCCATAGTTGTACATCATCAGTTTTTCAACATGGTTTCATCCCACACAGGTGGGCGGGGGCTGCACAGGTGGGAGCTGGGCTGGGCAGGGGCTCCCACATGGGAAGCACATCCCAGTTCAGCATATGGGCCTGCACAGGTCGGGGCCAGGATTCGATCCTCGGGGCCAGGATTCGATCCTCGGTCCCCGGGGCTGCAAAGCAAGCTCTTAACCCACTGAGCCATCCTGGCTTCCCCATTTTTGTTTTTAAGAATCAAAACTGTAGTGACATGTTTCAGTCATGAGCTAATTACAGAGACTGACCAGAAAAAAGAAAATAGAAGAAATCAAATGACAATTGATTGAGAGGCAATGTGGCTTGGCAAACAAGGTCCTCAGAGTGACATTCTCACATTGGTCTGCAGGTAAGAAGCTGTCTCCTGTCCTGTGCACAAATACTCTGATTCCAACACTTTGGGCCTCTGGTTCCCCAACTAGAAAATGGTGACTGTTCATGCATCCACTACTGCTTAATTCTCATTCAACAAACTTCTGTTCAGTGCCTATTGTGTGTAAAAACAATGGTACTGGCAATTCCAAAAGTTCTGAACGCACCTTACTCACATCTTATATTTAACCCTGCTTTGTGGTTTATCAAAGGGTGTAAAACATACTCTGCCACAAGCCTGTGCACTCCCCGCTGAAGCTCTGTCCAGGACTAGGGGTGCTGAGCCCCAAGTTGTCACACCTGCAATGTCGGGAACATAGGGAACAGTGGGACCTCCAGGGAGATCCCTGCATGTAGCCCCTTCCGGGACCTGGCCTGCAGCTCCTCCAGTGACAGCATGTGGCCCAGAAAGCCACAGCAAAGGAGGCCTTGCAGGGTGCTCTCAGGAGGTCTGGGCCTGAGGATTCTGAGATAATCTCAGGGGGCGGCTCAAGAGGGAGTCTTGGCTTCCCCTTCATCAGGCATGTGGACACTAGGTTTCCACCCCCTCTGAGCTCCAGGTTCCTCATTTGTCAGATGTGAACACTTACGGAATGTAAAGTACCAAATGAATACAAACTCACATAGGATTTAGAGATTTCAGACCAGAGCCATGAACATGACCCTTAAACCCAAAGGTGAGGGTGAGTACACGGTAGTGTGCAGTGACACCATGTGGCAGAGTGTGCCAGTTGGGGAGGGGGAAAGCGAAGATGAAATCCAGCCTACATTAGGGTGACCAGACATCCCGCTTTTGGTGGGACAGTCCCGATTTTTAACAATTTGTCCCGCGTCCCGCGGTGTTTTAAAAAAGTCCCGATGTTTGGAAAGAATGCACGACAAGCTAGGAAATGGTGGGAGATAGACCAAATTTTTAATCAAGAACCCCCTCCCCCCCGGTCAGTGGTGTCCCGCTTTACCAATGTTAAAATCTGGTCACCTTAGTACATGCACTTTTAAAAAACGCTTAAGGCTCACTCACAGCACTCCATATGCAATTTCTGTCTTCAGTGACTCCGTGTTCCTCAGAATTCAGGTGGAATCATGTCTTTGGGACTGACAGGTAAAGTGTGGGGTTCCCTTCGAGCTCCAGTGCTTGAGCTGCATTGGTGCAGATTTACGAGCCAATATACCAGGCATTTAAAATATGTACATAAACATGTGCAAACACTTCCGCCTCCAAGCAAATGCACAAGTGTATATATACCTTTATACCTTCCCAGACTTGTGTACATGAAGGTAAGTGTGTAATGCCCTGGTGTACCAACAAGTTTGGATGCAAGCCATACACACATGCAGCAAACATAGGCGGAACTGATGGGCCATGCATCTGAAACCTGGGATAAGTCATAAAGCCGGCAAGAGCAAACCCAGAACCCAGCAGCAGGGCTGTATCTCATTTTGTAGGTTCTGAGCTGTATGCGTCAGACGCCTCAGTCCAGTTCTGTGGTTTTGCAAAGAAGATGGGCCGCTGTTCTAGGAACTATGCATTGAAAAGGCTGAGTTGGGAAAGCCAGGATGGCTCAGCAGGTTAAGCGCTCACTTTGAAGCCCCGAGGACCGAGGATCGAATCCCGGCTCCAGCCCAGGCGGACCCACATGCTGAACTGGGGTGTGCTTCCCGAATGCGGTGAGGCCCCCAGTTCAGTTCAAAAAGAAAAGAAAGGAAAAGGCTGAGTTGTCATGTAGCTGTAGTTGTTGCTATTTTTCAAATGCATTGCCTTGCTGTCTCCCAACATTTTAATAGATGTCACCAAAAATAATAATAATAATAATAATACTTTCTGGAGCAAAGTTGAAATGCTATCTTGCTGGTGTGCTTCCAATGAGAACAAGTGGATTTCTCCTTCTTCCAGGATTGGGGATCATGCAGCCTCTCTCTGCCCATCAGGGTGGGGCCTCCCAAGGAATCTCAGGTTGGAACTTGAGACTGCTTATGGTTGAACAAAATCACAAAATAAATTCACTGGGAATCAGCTGGCTCAAGGTCAGGGAGACTTGGACCCAATTCAAACATCTGGACCTGAGCCAACTCTCTCTCTTAACAGCAGATGGAAATTCACCCTCTTCACCTCTCCCATCAACTGATGTGTCATGACTGAGGGTGCTGATGGCCTCATGGCTGAGTCAGGGACCCAGAGGATGAGACAGGAGGCCCAGGCCTCAGGAGGCTCCCAGGGGCCAGCGAGAACAGATAGTGGAAGGGATGGCCCAGAACCACACAAGTACTCGGCTCCAGGTCCCGATCACTGGGAAGAATTTACATTGAGATTCCAAAACCTCGTCCTGAACCTCTTTGATCTTGGCCAGGGTTTGTAGGGTGGGGAAGAGGGTGCAGGCAGAGGGACCTTAGTGAAGACTCCAGCACAGAAATCATTCCTTCCATCTCCCTGTCTTTTATAAGGTTGTGGGAAGTGCTGGTCTTACACTCTGTAGGACGGAAAAGAGAAGCGGTTTGATGGGGTCCTCGGAAAAGAGCAGGTCAGGGAGTTAATGCAGGACTTTACAGACCAGCTACTCTGGCCTAGTAGGGACCTCTGGGCCTCGCTTATTCTTCTGTAAAATGGGAACACTGGAAGATGTGATCTCATCTCTAACACCTCTCCAGCTCTCAGCTCCTATCGGTCCGTGAGTCAGAGGAAGTCAGAGAGGACCTGTGATTTGAAGGAGGGGCAGGACTTGACCAGGCTAATAGGGAGGTAGATGGAGAATAAGAAGACCCTCCCACCTGGGAGAAGCTATCAGAGCGGGGCTTTGAGATGCCAGCCCAGGGAAGCTGGGATGATTCAGGGGATTCAGCGTTCATCTTGTAGCCCCAGGGTCTGAGGATTGAATCCTGGCCCCAGACTGTGTGGACCCATATGTTAAACTGGGGTGTGTTTCCCATGTGGAAGGCCCCCAGTTTGGCTCTTGTTGGGACGAGCTCCCCATGTGGGAGGCCCTCGGTTCGACCCCCAGCTCATGGGGGCGTGTCTCCCATGAGGGAGGCCTCTGGTTCCCACCCTGTGTGGCCCCTGCCCACCTGTGTGGAATAAAACCATGTCGAGAACTGATCACAGCACAACTATGGAGACTACTCTGGGCTCTCCCCCTTCTCTTTGTCAAAACAATAAAATAAATCTTTAAAAAAAAAGAAAGAAATGCCAGCCCCTCTTCGTTAGTGGATCATACAATTATTTGGAGTGGGCCATACCCCATCAGTTTTGGGTTTTTTTTCTTTTTTTTTCCCTAAGGATTTATTTTTTTACTGTTTTTGACAGAGAGAGACAGACAGAGAGAAGGGGGTGGGCCCAGAACAGTCTCCATGGTTGACAGCATTCGCTTTCCATATAGTTTCACTCCACAGGTGGGAACGTGGCTGCACAGGGCAGGAACTGGGCCAGGAGCCTCCTGCATAGGCCCTGGCAAGAACTGAACTGGGGGAACTCCCCAGTCCAGCATGTGGGTCCGCACGGGCCAGAGCCGGGATTCGATCCTTGGTCTCGGGCTGCAAAGCAAGCACTTAACCCGCTGAGCCATCCCAGCTTCCCCCCCATCAGTTTTTTAAAAAATGAAATAGGACAGAATAGAAAATATCACAGTGTCTGGCACAAAGTATATAAGCCATTATTATTATGTTATTATTATTCTTATTTCTATTGTAGGTCGTGGTTCAAATCTTGAAACACACTTTTTTTGGTGTCAGCTGTCTCTATCTCTGTATTAGAAAGTGAGCTCTGTGAGTTAGGAACTTGTCACAGTTTTATTTACTGATAGCTGCAGCCTCTAAAACAGTGCCTGGGACAAGGTAAATGCCCAGTAGATACCTGATGAACAAATGACTTGGTCTCATTTCATGACATTTTTGTTTCAAATACACCTCTCTTCCCTCTTGGGCCAGACGGCCTCGGTTTGAGGGTCTGGCAGGTGAACTGTGCTGGTGAGGTGCATGACCTTGGGTGAGTCACTTGAGCTCCCCTGCAGCCCAGGGAGAATCAGAGTATCAGGGTGTGTTGAAAAGCAAAGCCCTTGGGATGGCAGCTGGCGCGCAAGAGGCGTGAGTGTGAGCAAACAGCATCTCCTGAGCGGGAGCTGTGAGAGATGTCTGTGCCCTCTCCACGTGTCCCCAGCTGTACCCCATAGGCAGCATCGGTGCGCCTCACCCCTCCCCTGGCAGGGGTCAAAGGGCCTCTTGTCCTCCATAACCTTCTGTTCTTTCTCCATCTGCTGCCTGCTGTGGCCATGCAATCAATCCTTTTCTTCTCAGGAGAATGAACAGTCAGGAGGAAAACAGGTTCTGGGCCAACAAGCTGATCAGAATCAAGAGCCGCAGGAGAACCCCAATGCTACTTAAGCTCCTGACCCAGAGGTTCTCAAGTGTGGTTCCTACACTAGCAGTATCGGTACCAACCTGGAAGCTTGTTAGAAAAGCAGATTCTTGGACCCGCTCAGACCAAACAGACCAGAACTTGGGGAGTCCTGGGGGTGGGGGATCCTTGGGGTGAAACCCTACCCTCCAGGGGATGTTCAAGTTTGAGACCCACTCTGAGGAAGGACAAGGTGTAATGGACCCACCTGGCAGCTGTACCTCAGAAAAGACAGTCAAGACTGACTCATGTCTGGGAGACACTGGAAAGTTCAGTTACCAAGGTTTATGGGGAGAGAGACAGAAATATAACAAAAGAAGCTAAGGGGATGAGAGACGTTTTTAGACTTCTGCCTCCCTCCTCACCCTTCCTTGCAGAAGGAGGAGGCGGCCAACTTACCTACCAGACACTGCAGGTGGGGAGGCGGTGGGGCAAAGGACTCATCAAAGAGATCAGAGTCCTTCCAAAACCCCAATGGCAGGATCCTGAAGCTCACCTGCTGCTCAGAACCAACAGCACCCCTGAGTCTGCTGCTTAGGGCCTTTCTCCCTTCATTCTGGGGCCAAATTCTCCCAGGAGCCAGAGCAAAGATGACAGCTATCTTCCCCTCAGAGGGCCAGCAGGGGTCTCGGGTCTCTGGTCTCTGGTCTCTGGAGAGAAGCCCGCCCCCATGAGGTCACAGAGGTCATTTCAGGTGGCTCTCTGATGGACACAATTTACCAATGTTACATATCTGTTTCTACAGTTTATGGTGAGCCACCTTGGCTTTTCATTTCTGCTAGTCTTAGGGTGTTTCTTTTAAGAATAGATTTAGGTTGGGGGATGCTGGGATAGCTCAACAGGTTGAGCACTTGCCTTGCAACCAAAAGAACTAGAAATCAAATCCAGCCCATGCAAACCCATATGCTGAACTGTGATGCAACTGGTAACTGCTGGGATGGTGGGGAAGGTTCTCACCTCCCACGCAGGAGGCCCCCAGGTCAGTTCCCACCCTGCATGGCCCCACACCCACATGTGTGGAAGAAAACTGTGCCACAACTGATGGTGTACAACTATGGAAACTGCTCTGGACCCTCCCCCTTCTCTGTCTCTCACCTTCTCTCAAACAATAAAATAAATCTTAAAAGGAAAAAAAAAGACATTATAAAAAAAAGAATAGATTTAGGTTAAAGTAATACCTAGAATTAAAATTGTGTAGGTGTGAATGATGCAATTTGGGAGTACCCTATCTGTCCCACAATGCTGGTTCTCTTTCTATAAGGGGCAAGGAACTTAGGACACGAGAGGGAGAAATTTCGGCCCATATATGGATTCACATGTTGTATGTAAGCACATGTGTATATCCATATGTGTGTGTATGTGTAGCTAAGTGAGCTATGAATCCTACTCTTATAATCACCTTCGGATTCAATAAATATTATGTTTGACCACATTTTAGACATTCACACTTTTCCTAAGTTTGATTCTAGGATGCTCTCATGACTGTTCTGTGAAACAGGTCAGAGATGAGGAATTCACAGTTGGAAATAAAATCCAGTTGTTTTGCAAGGGGATTTGTGTTATAATGACACAATTGTGAGCCTCCACCTGCTTATTAAATTGTTCACAGCAAAATTACCAAGTGGGCACGGGGGGTGGGGGCACAGGGTGAAAGGCTGGGAAGAGGGCTACAGAAGCCCATGTCTGCAGGAGGACGCCTGTGAGGGAAGAATTGGCTTGAAATGGTTACAGCCTCTCCCAGTGAAACCATCAGGACCTTACAGGAAGATTGTGGCCCTAAGCGGGGGGCCCTGGACATCTACTGTCATGCTGGGTACACAGCAACATCCACACACCAGACACCAGCTTTACTATGTGACCATGCTCCTTGGCAAAGGGAGGCTGTGAGCTGCTGGTAACTCCCCTCTGGCCAAGGGTTAGGTGTAGTTAACTGGCTGGGGCAAGCGCGCCTGCAGGGAGGGGTAAAGGCATGAATTAGGCAAGTCCATCCTAGGTGACTTACCCTCCCATTATCTGCTCTGTTCCTTTTTTCAAGCCACATCCTCATGGGACAGTGGCTGTTCAGTGCTTCCCCCCAGCCTTTCTGTCTAGGGATTGGTCCTTCTCACAGGCGCTTGATGCCTAAGACCCCTGAGGGGCACCCCTGCTCAGGCTATGTCCCCTGCACTGGTCCCTTCTCATCTCCATCCCTATCCTGGCACCTCACTCATTCTCTGAAGACTCATCCATTTTTCTTCCAAAGGGATGATGAACTAATCTGGTAAACACAAGTGGCCAAGTGCTCTGTGAGTTCTGGGCACAGGGAGTCTTTTTACACAGCTCCTTCCTCTAGACATGATGCTTCCTTCCTCTGGGGTTCCAGGTCAACAGAAAAGGAGGTGCACCCCTCAGATGCTGGCATCTGGAAAGGATTCCCACAGGCTCCCAAAGTGGATTGAGAACATCTCTTCCCAGCTCCAGTGAGTGATATCATGGTGATACCGGCCCTGGGAGGAGTATTTACACCACAGCAATGGCAAGCACCACCAAGCGGGGAACATTTCTATTTAGAGCCAGTTGTTAGCCCTTTACCAGCAGCCCTCTACAGCCCAGTGGCTGTGTGGTGTTCACTCTCCACCCTACCCTGGGCTGTGGAGCCAAACTACAAAGATGAGGCTGAGGAAAGCAGCGGTTGTGCATGAAGGGACCAGAGGAAACCTTGGACAAACCCTTCATTTTTGTTTTTTTTTAATCTATCTCTAAAGGAGAAAACAAAAATAAGAGTAATAAATAACTTTAAAGAGAAATTCCAATTCAGTTTGCGCGGGTCATCTCATTTGATCTGCAAAGCCCTATGGATCTTCGCCTCCTGTGGCAGGTGAGGAAGGAAGAAGGTGGGGCGGGCAGAGTCCCGAGCTGGCCCAGGCAGGTCCTGGCCCAGGCTTCCTGCTTTCACTCCTCTCTTCCCAAAGGCATCTGCATGGACCTCTGAGTAAAAATTAATGACTGTTTAAGAAGCTGTTTGTGAGCCATGGTGGAAATGACTTATAACTGTTGAGGGAGAGGAGCTAGCAGGGGCACACCCTGCTGCCCTGGCATGCTCTCAGGCCTGGAGATGCTAGCTGCTCAGGAAGAGGCATCCTGATGAAGTGTCTTTGGAGAAAGCTTCTGGCTGGCCAGAGCTTGGCAGTGCCAGACAGTGCTGGCAACCACCAAGATCCTTGAACGTGGCCCCTCCCATCTTTAAGAATCCTAGGGGGTCTCAGATGCCAAAAGTCCGATGAGAGAACTCATGGCCAAGCCTCTCCATGCCTCAGGGAAACAGCTTCTCCTGTCTCCATTTGCCTCTATCTAGAGGGACAGGAGAGCAAGAAAGGAAGGTGAAAAAAAACACAAAACCCATTGCATTCCCTTCCTGGGTGGCTGGATGTAACAAAGTACCACAAACTGGGAGGCTTCAAACAGCAGAAATCTATTCTATCCCAGTTCTGGAGGCTAAAAGTCCCAAATCAATGACAGGCTTTTTGGTCTCATCAGCAGCAGGACTCCTCTGCTCTGGACCCTTCCTTGCCTCTTCCAGCTTCTGTGGGTGCCGGCACCCCCTGGCTTGTGGCTGCATTGCTTCCACCTCTGCCTCCGTCCTCACATGGCCTTCTCCTCTCTGCGTGTCTGTGTCTCTCCTCTCCTCATAAGGACAGTCATATTGGACAAGGGGCCCACCCTGCTCCAGTAGGACTGCATCTTAACCAATTCCATTTGCAGTGGCCTGATTTCCAAACAAGGCCACATTCACAGGTACTGAGGGTTACGACTTTGACACACTTGGGGGGACACGATTCAGCTCTCACTCCTACTATTGCTGAGTATGTTCCACTGTGGGAAACCCACTCCACGCTCATCCCCCAGCACTCTGCTATTGTCTAGAAGAGAGCATCACTGTCACGAAGAGGGGTACTTACACTGGACTGTAGGGTGCCCAGCCCAGGAGTACACATACGAGGGCAGTGGGTAGGCTCTGGGCAGCAGTGAAGGTAAGAACCACATTGACACAGACTGAGGGACCTGGAAGCTGATAACTTGATGGCTGCAGAATGAGGCCGGTGGAAGGCCTGGGGCAGGTGCCGAAAACCATTCCATAGACTGTCCATTCCTGTGCTTTTTAAAAAAGTTATTTGATTGTTTTTGACAGAGAGAGACCAAGACAGAGAGAGACCGAGAGAAGGAGGAGGGCCCAGAGCAGTCCCCTGCTCTGTTGCCTCCCACATGGGGAAGCACACCCCGGTAAGAACTGAACTGGGGCCACAGCCCAGGTCAGCATATGGGTCCACACAGGCCAGGGCCAGGACTGGGACCAGGACTTGATCCTTGGTCCCCAGGGCTGCAAAGCGAGCGCTTAACCCACTGAGCCATCCCAGCTTCCCCTTTGTGCCAGCACTTTCAACCACTATCCTGTAACAGTGTGTAAACCAGGCACGTCCTGGACAAGCCAGGTCCCACTGCCTGGGAGTTTCTTGATTGTTTAATTGAAAGTGACCCTCTGGTAGCTTCTCCTGGAAGAAGGGGTCAAATTTGCCTGCTTATTAAAATCTCAAAGTAACCGTTTAGCGAACATGAAATTACTTCCTCTAAGAAAGGAAGAAATGCACAATAGGCACAAAGCCACTTGTCCTGTACTAGGCCCCAGAATAACCAAAATGGTGGGAAACTGAGGCTCAGAGACCCAGTTAGCATCACTGGGTAAACCAATTGAAGCCCACAGTCAGTGGAGGTACCCTGAGCCTGGACTTGAACTTCCGTGGTCATATTCAAAGACCCTTCCATTTTCTGAGCTCCTTCACACGCTTCACCTTCTACCATCCTGTGTCCAGGAAGAGCACCCGCTCTGCCCAGCTCCATCCATCTCACCTGTCCACCTTCCAGCGAGGCGCAGAGTGCAACCACTTTGAGTGCATGAATTTCCTCAGTGGTTGCTTTGGTGCCCAGGAGAAAAGGGAAGATGCACAATATCTGTTCCCCTTCCCCACAGCTGCTGACACTTTTATTGGAAGCTGAGTTTGACAGCAATGGATCAGAAGTCCTCAATAAACTTAACAACAATAAAAAAAGAGGTCCTTAGCGAGCTGCCACAATGTAACCTCAGGCCAGTTTCTCAGCCTCTAAGGCCATGACCTTTACCTGCTCCATCCTGAGAAGTGAGGGGGACTGTATCAACTCCACAACCCTCCAGTAATGACAGCCAGGCATTCTGTTACGGTAAATATTTTTTCTTCCCTGAGAAACAAGTTGGTAACTTAACACCTTCCTGCTAAGACAACTGTCATCTGACAGGTTTTTAAATTGGCCTACTAGAGAAAAATATCAAAAAGCACACGAAGCAAAGGAACTTAGCAAATGCCAGAGTTCAGCTCAATCAGGACAATTAATTGGTGCCTCTCCCAGTGAAAGCCCAAGTTCAAAACTCGCCAGAGCTGGAGTGAGCTTTTCTACTGTCATAACGCCCTGGGCATTTTGCCAAGAACAAGTTTTCCCGTTTTAGAGTGTGGAGCCTCTGGCAAACAAGTAGCTTCTGCTTCCGACAAGCAGCTTCCCCTTTTCTGGAACCCGTTCACTAACACAGCCTCTGCCACCCATGGCAGTTGCTGCGGCCACCTCTGTCCTGGGCCCTGAGATGGGCGTCGCAACACTTCAGCTGCGGAAGAGCTGTTTTTCTGATGTTGTTAAGTTTCTCTCCAGAGTCTGCTACAAAGAGAAATTTCCACATTCCCCTGCTCAGCAACAATTACAGGCTTTTGGTTTCATCATCACTGTCAAACCATTAACCCTTGACTCTGTGGGCCCCAAAGGACAGAGCCTGTAGCATATTCCCTAGGGCTGTGGCCCTGGGTGGTCTCCAGTGCCAGGAGGACCAGAGGGACCGTGTCTGCAAAAAAGATCTCCCTTCATACCTCACGTCCAAAGCCAAACGTCTTACTCTGTATTACTATCTTCTGCAAATTCAAGACCATTACTTCTGAGACACACTCACTCCTCAGACCCCTGTGTCCCCAGAGTCCCAGGCATGAAAGGAAGCTGTGGCTGTGCCCAGCTTCCCCCAGGTGAGGGTCTCACCTCCGCTCCCCTCAACTAGAAGGCAGGGGTGGCAGACACAACCAACAAGGCAGCTCAGAGGAAGCTTCCAGTGAGTCCCATGGGGGGCTTGTCTGTCTCCTCCTGCACCTCCCCTGCCCCGTGTCTATGAGAGTACCTGACTCAAAGCAAACTGTCATCAACATTGTTTAAAGATGGGTGGACACATGCCTCAGAATGCAAGAGTCTGCACAAATCCTACAGATTCTGAGAGGCTAGTCAGATGAAACCAGAGCTCAAAAGAGACACTAGTGGGGACCAGAGCCCCTGGGGGTGGGGTGGGGATTGGCTCTCAAGAATGGGAGCCCCAGGAGAGAGAGTCAGTCCTTCACTGCTGCACTGCCTGTGCCCAACCCAATGCCAGCCAAGGGCACATGGAAAGCACCCCATCACTGGACATGGCATACAACAGGGTCATGAGGCTGGAGGCCCCTGAGAAGCCAGCTTGTAAGATAAAGAGTTATGCCCAGCAGTGCTGCTTCCAACCCTAGAGCCTTGAGGCTCCCACCGAAATGCCAGCACCTTAGAGGTGCCCCCATCCCATAAAAATCCTAGGGAGCAGGGATGGGGAAGGTGTTGTACGTGGCAAATGCTGGAATCAGAGAGAAATGGCTCAGATCTTGAACCCCCTTCCCAGAAAGCCAGGGCCAGGATCCTCCTCTTTTCCATCTCCGAGCCTCCCATGGCCCCATCCAGCATCAATCAGCCGGGAGGAAGGATGGTGTGTCCTCCACACGGCAGCCTGGCTGCTCTGCGCAGGCACCCAGGAAGGCAGGGGTACTGGACCATTTGCGGTAGCTCTGAATTAAATTTAATTTCACCCCGGGGGTGGGGAACAGTTGCCCCCATGGCTTCCCAAGAGTTCTAGGTGTAAACGAAGTGTCTCTGAACTCAGTCCTAGGTAACTTTTTTGTGCATCCCTCAAAGAGCTCACATCCAAGAAATGTTGATGGAACAACTTTTTCTCTTCAATTTTGTAAAAGTAGGTTATGATGGTGATGTGGCTGACAAGGACTCAATGTGTGCCTGTTCCCCAGGCCCTGAATCTCGATGAAAAGGAAGAAAGGGGCTTCAGCTGGAGAGAAGCAGCAGGAGTCAAGAAGAGGGAAGAGAAACACTTTGTTACAGCAAAAGAGTAAAAAATCAAAATCACAGGGTTGGCAATGAAATAACTTGCATTATTGAAACTTAACTATTTAAAATGGTTCTTAGGAACATTTTTTTCTATGATAATTTTCACAATTTTATACGGTGAATGGGTTAGTTGTTAGGTTAAACTCCATAAGATTACCCTTTTTTAAATTGGTTTATTGGGGTAACATTGGTTGGCAAAAATTACATGGGTTCAGGTGTACAAATCTACATTACATCGTCTATGTATTACATTATGTGCTCACCACCTAGAATCAGTCTTCTTCCCATCACCATATATTTGATGCCCCCTCCCTCCTCCCTCACTGCCCACCCACCTCCTCCCTTACCCTCAGGTAACCACTAAACTATTGACTGTGTCCATGAGTTTTTGTTTCTTTGTTACTTTCAGTTTTATATTCTACCTATGAGTGAGTTTTATATTCTACCTATACGTTTCTTGATTTTTTGCATTCTGACTTATTTCACTTAATAAGATGGTTTCAAGGTCCATCCACATTGTCATCTTTTCTTTTCTTTCTTAAAGATTTATTTTATTGTTTTTGACAGAGAGACAGAGAGAAAAGGGGGAGGGCCCAGAGCAGTCTCCATAGTTGTATGTCATCAGTTTTCCACATGGTTTCATTCCACACAGGTGGGCAGGGATACCTCACAGGGCGGGAACTGGGCAGGTGGCCTTCTGCATGGAAGGCACATCCCCACTAGCTGGGGGCCGAACAGGGGGTCTCCCACATGGGAAGTTTGCCCCAGTGAGAACTGAAGTGGGGGCCTTCCACATGGGAAGCTTGCCCCAGCAAGAATCAAACTGGGGGCCACACCCCAGTTCAGCATATGGGTCACATGGGTCGAGACCAGAACTCAATTCTCAGACCCTGGGGCTGCAAAGCGAGCGCTCAACCTGCTGAGCCATCCTGGCTTCCTGCACCTTTCCTTATTGCTGAGTAGTATTCCATTGTATAAATGTACCACAACTTCTTTATCCAGTCATCTATTAAAGGGCCCTTTGGTGTTTCCACAACTTGGCCACTGTGAACAGTGCTGCAATGAACCTTGGGGTACATATATCTTTGCAGACTGAAGTTTTCAAATTTTAGGAGTAGATACCCAGGAGAGGGATTGCTGGGTCATATGGCAATTCCATTCCTAGTTTTATTTTTGAGGAATCTCCACACTGCCTTCCATAGTGGTTGCACCAATTTACATTCCCACCAGCAGTGTATGAGGGTTCCTTTTTCTCCACAGCCTCTCCAGCACTGGTTATTCCTTGTCTTGTTGATTATAGCCATTCTAACAGGTGTAAGGTGGTATCTCAGTGTGGTTTTAATTTGCATCTCCCTAATTGCTAGTGATGTTGAGCATTTTTTCTTCCCTTGCCTTTGGGTCAAGTTTATAAAGTGCTCTCTGAAACAAAGGCCTATAAGTTTAGTACTGATGTTTTCTTCTAGCAGTTTATTGTTTTGGGTCTTATGTGGAGAAAATAATAAATTTTTAGGTTGGGAAAATGCTGGCTATTTTGTATGGCTTAACCTAATATTGTCAACTGCTTTTCACTGCTGAGGAAACAAGACACGAAGATGAGAAGGAATGATGATGACTCAAACTGAGACCTCCCCCACAAACCAGGCTCTTCCTGTTAAACCATGAGGCTTCTTGCCCCAAACCACGACAGGATCCAAGACTTCTCTCATGTCACAAATGCAGAAACTGAGGCCTCAAGGCCAGGCCCAGTGACCTGCTTGAGGACAGTTGGTCAATTAGCTGCCAACTCAAAGCCAAATCCATTTGTTTTACCCCAGTTCACTTTTCATTCCATGAAATCACAAAGCTGTGTCTGAATTGAATGATGAAGAGTCCTCCTGTCCCCCGGCCACCACCATTTACTTCTCTAAAAACTGTATTAAAAATGGACCTACAAGGAGTTTGATTCAAGCTGTAGAACACTGAACCCAGTACATCCGTCTCTATCTATATGTCTACACCTACATGTCTCTCTCTCAATCTGCACGCACACACACATGCACGCACACACAGGATGCTCCAGTGCTCAAGAGCTATGTGCCCCCAGGGTGGGGGGACTGATTGTGAAGCTAAGGGTAGCGTGACTGTCAAACTCCATCAGGGTTCCATGTGATACCTGCATCTAGAGAGCCCCTGCCCAAAGCACAGCCCTCCCATACCACCTGGCATGTCCCCGGCATGTTATGGACACCTGGACACAGATTTGGGTCCCCTGGGAAGGAGGACTGTGCAATAATCTTGTGGCCCCCAGCCCTGAGAGGTCAGGCAGGAGGAACCTGGCTTCTGTCAGGGGACAAAGAACAACCACTTTGGGAAGCCGGGATGGCTCAGTGAGTTAAGCGCTCACTTTGCAGCCCTGGGGACCGAGGATCAAATCCCAGCCCCAGGCCATGTGGATCCTTATGCTGAACTGGGGAGTGCCCCCAGTTTGGTTCTCACCAGGATGAGACCCCGGCCCGTTCCTGCCCGGTGCAGCCCTGCACCCACCTGTGGAATGAAACTATATGGAAAAACCGATGATATGCAACTATGGAGACTGTTCTGGGCCCTCCCCCATCTCTCTGTCTCTGTATCTCTCTCTCTCTCTCTCTCTTTCTCTCTCTCTCTCTGTCAAAAACAATAAAAATAAATCTTAAAATAAAAAAAAAGAACAACCGCTTGATGCTTTATCCCAAGGGCTTCACAGGGCCTTAAAGACATGAGTCCCACAGGGGCTAAGTGACCACCTCAGCTTCTGAAGCTGAGCTGCGACTAGACTCAGCTCTCCCAGATCCTGGGCCCACAGCATGTCCCCCTGTACTCAGTGCATGAGGACTGCCAAAAACCAGGGTCCCTGGCTTCTGTGCTACCTCCCATGATTCCCAAAGCACTGCCCACAGAGCCCAGGAACATGCAGGCACACTGCAAGAAAGGACAGATTCCTAGTAGGGACAGCCTCTCTGCCTAGCTCTTGATGGCTACAGGACCTTGTTCCTCCTGAGCTAAGACTGTGTCTCAGGGTCCCAGGCACCCCACCACCCACACAACCCACTATCACAGCCCAGCATCCAAATCCTACATCCACATCCCACTGCCCACACCCCACCATCTACACCCCCCTGTCCACATACCCCACTGCCCATACCCACAGCCCACACACAGCACTGTGGGTCGTGGGATGTGCATGTAAGGAGACAGAAAGATCAGGTGTATGTGGGATGTGCCATCAGGGAAGGAGGGGCAGGCAACAAGAAAAAGTGAGAGCAGGAATAAAAAGGACGGGGAACAGGGCCCAGCTCCACGACCCCACCCAACATCCAGACCCAAGAGATTTGTTTCTTAATGGGAATGTATTGAGTCCCAACCACACTTATTTACACCCTGTCTTCATTACCAAAAGGATGCCGCAGTGCAGGAAGAGACAATGCATTATAAAAAGACGAAACAGCAGCCACAGAAAAACCGAGCAGCGTGGGTCCAGAGCAAGGCTGTGCCAAAGCCGTGAGTCCCATACCCTTGCAGACACAGCCACACATCTTGCTCTTGGGGTGTCTCCAACATGGCAGCCAATGAATAAAGATGACCATTTTAATAATTATAACTCATTCGAGTTTGCTACATGTCAGGCACTTTATGTGATGTCATTTAATTCTCATACCAGCCCTCAGGTAGTTATTCTCATTGCTAGTTGATAGCTGAAGCAACTTAGGTTTAGTGATGCTGAGGAGCCTGTCTATCATGTTTCCCCGAAAGTAAGACATCCCCTGAATAAGACCTACTTACAGTTTTGCCTCTCGCTGAAATATAAGGCATCCCCCCGAAAATAAGACCTCCCTGATAATAAGGCCCCCACTGATTCTGAAAGAAATGGAGTCACAAGAAATTCACCAGGAAATTCAGGGTTTGGATTGTTATGATGATGTTCCAGAAGATGATGACATGACTGTCATTGAATAAATGAGTAAATATACCATAGATTGTTGTACATGGAAATAATGGTAGTAACAAGAAATTCTTGATACCGTAGGATTCACAGTTTGTCTGGTTATGCTGGTTTGTGATGACAACTCCTACCGTACCGTATACAGGTAATAAATTTCCTTTTTCGTTGTTCAACAATAAATGTGTACCATATTCTTCTTCATGGAAAAATAAGACCTCCCCTGAAAATAAGACCTAGTGCATATTTGGGAGCAAAAATTAATATAAGACACTGTCTTATTTTCGGGGAAACAGGGTAGTTAGAGATACAGCAGGCAGGAAGTACAGGTCTCCGAAGCCCCAGGTCATTGTCATGATCTTTACAAGGCAGTAATCTGAGGAAGAATATTCAACAGGCCATATCCATCCTGCAATGTCCACAGCTCCTGGGCATACGTACCTTCCACATCACCCCATTAGGACTCGGAGGGGAATGAGAAGAAATCTTTGAGGGGGAAAGAGCGTGGAACGCTCTTTGGAGACAATCACACCTGCTTCAAATGCTGGCCTTGCCTCTCACCAGCTGTACACCTTGAACAAGCCTTTTAGTCTACCTGAACCTCAGTTTCCCAAGCTGTAAAAATGGGGGCAATAATATGAACCATGCTGAGTTAGTGAAGAGTTAAATGAAAAAATGTGTGAAAGAGGTTGTCATGATGCTAAGTACCTAACATAGTGCCTAATCAATGTATATTTTATGATTTCATTCAAAGGTGACCTAATGGTCCTAGAAATAAACAGGTCACCATGAGCACCAGGACGGCATCCTCACAGGAACTCCCCTGCCAGTGTCTCGTGGCTGGTGTGGCAACCACAGGAAGAGAACTGGGTCAGAAGGTCGATTTTTCAAGCTTGGTGAAATTCTAGCTATAAAGAGACAAAACAAAGGGTGAGAAAAGATACAAAGCAAGGAGACTGAAGAAACAAGAAAATGAATGACAAGAAAAACTACTGGTTTGCAGCCAGAAGTCTTAAGTATCACTCTTTCTTTCAGCTTTATATCAAAAGGTGGTGCTCTTTTAAGGGGTCCAAAGGCACTAACCAGTATGATTTTTGGAAAGTAACATTAGGAAAACCCAAAGATCCACCAATTCTCAGTTAGCCAAGGTCTGCTCACTGCTGGCAAAGGATGTTTGCTGGGGATGAAAAGTGGTTACAAGTGGGGCCTGTGAAGGCGAGTCAGGGCATAGCCTGGGCAGAGAGGATAGGGCTAGTGCAACCTCATGCGTAAGACAATGCAAGCATTCAGAAGAGTTTGGAAAAGCCATTTCCTTAAGCTTGGTGACATTCAGGACCCATCTTCTCTTGCCAGCTGGCTCCCTGCTCAGACTACAGAGGCACACAGAGCTTGGCACTAGGGGTCTGCCTGCCACCGAGCAGCTGTGCCCAGGGTGGCCCCATCAGCAGCTGGAGATCCAAAAATGACTTCAGACTTATGCATGTGTTATCAGCCCAAACAATGGTTGGAGGTAGGCAGATATGTTCGTCCTTTCCATGCATATCCATTGGCCCATAGGATACACTGCTTTAGGGCAGAGATCAGGTGTCAGGCTGCTAGGGCTTGGAGCCTTGCCTTTGCTGCAAAGACTTTTCCTTCTGGAGAGTGGGAACAATAATAGCATCGGGTCACAAGGCTCAAGTAAGCTGATGCACATACATACTCAGGGCCTGCTGGCTCAGTGAATATTAGCTTTCTTTTTGGTCTTGTTTGTATTAGCCACCATTCCTGTTTCTCTCCCTTCAAGGCTGACCTTGAGAATCTCATGAACCAAGTGTTTCACCTTCAACACAAGCTCTGACCTTTGTTTCCTGTCCCTAGGAAGAAGTGGGATAGAGGAGACAAAGGCTGATGCTCGGCTTCCCATCCCTTGAGAAGATAGCCCAGGCATAAGGAAGGCACCTTGCCCAAGGCCAGGGACAGCCCTCATGTGACAACCCACACAAGTCAGAAGTGTTGACCGAGGCCTTCACTGGGACTGCAGTGTGGCCCCGCCTCTCCCTCAGCTTGCTACTTCTTCCCCCTCAGGAGTCAGTCCACAGCTCCCCTGTATGCCTATGAACAACCCACACACATCCCATCTCAGTCTGCTCCTCCAAGAGCTCAGCCCAGGGCACCTGGTACGAAAGCTCGTGGAATTACGGGCTTCTTGTCATTTCAAGAAACATTTTGCTTTTGTTTGTGTGTGTTCCCAGAGCCACCTGTCATTTCAGTGTCCAAGTATTTTAATATGTTCTCACGATTGGGTTAGGAGGGTTTTGGTGAACACGTAAATACCAACAGCTCTCCCAACTTTTACATTCTGAATGACACCCTCCCCTCCCTTTGCCCCTCTCCCACACTTGAAGAGAAAGAGAGGGGAGACTTAGGGACATGGGAAGTCCTGCCTTCTCAGTGGTTCTGGATCATGACAATGGCCTGACATCATCGCCGTCACTGCTGGAAGGTGGGGCACCACTGTAGCTCAGTTTGGCCCTTTTGGGGCATCCTGTGACTTGAGAATTTTCTAATGGTGAGATGGGTCTGTTTGATCTTCAGAATTGAAGGGGCCTTGGTAGAAGCTAGAATAGCGTTTAGGGAGTGCTGGCTTTGTATATATAGGATGCATTGGGTGCTTTGAGGAAAAGCTGATGGAACGTCACTTCTGCCCGAGGAGGAAGCCAGGTGCAGGAGGAGGGGCTGGCCTCCCCATCCCCAAGCTCCCCTCTTCTTGCAAGACTGAGACACACATGCAGATCCAGCCATTCTGGCCTCCATCAGTCCAGGGAAATATTCAAATATCTTAGATCATACAAAGCTTGGCGAACCAAGATCCTCTGAGGTGGAGCTGGAAGCTAGCCAGACCTCTGAGGCTTCCCACAGGGAGAAGTCACCAGGTTTGTGGGTAGCATCACTGTCCCACCTGCCTGGGGAATGTACACCCTGGGTGCTGGCATCTCTGGTACCAATGGACACTCGTTTGAGAACCAGAGATAAAAGGCTAGTCCTGAGCTGCCTGTGATGGGGAACCCATATGCCACAGCAAGACCAAGACCACAGTCATTCCCTACCCCATACCACCCTCTACAGAGCTGATGAAAACTGTCATGTTTTCTCTGCTCACACAAAGGATTCTGTTCTCAAGAATTGAGTACAAATGCCAGTGAGGTCCATGCTTGCCCCCTTGGTGGGTGGACACTCCCTGCCAGCTATGGTTCGAAGGTGGTGAGGCTGAAGGGCTGGTATCTGGCCTTGGGCCAAGAGCACCCTTGTGCTCTACATATTATGTCAGTCTAGGTGTCAGACTGGTTTCCAATCAAAGATTATCATGCTACCTAAAATATCTCCTGCCATATTTATGATGCTTTTACTAGTCAATCAGCCTGAATGAAAAGCCCAAATAGCTTTTCCAAGTAGGAAATAAGAGGAAAAAAAACACTAACAATGATTCTAAAAATTGCCCTTTGATTGACCCAATGATTTGTTTGAAAATATTCTCTTTGCCATATTTGGTTCCCATAAAATTTTCAAATAATCGATTCACTCATATTTTTCAGAATTAGTTCACAGAGTTAACGAAGCATTTGGATTCTCAAAGACTGTTTCCCCCCTTTCCCAGTATGTTACTTGGCTTCTGCTTCTCTCAGCATTTTCATCAACATCACTTTGGGTTGGCCATGTGGAAGGTGGTTTCCTTGGGGCTAGGACATGAGAAGGTGTATATGCACCCCATTCTCAAAGCAGTGTACAATATAATTAAGGAGAAAAAAGTCCGGCTCCTTTGTCCCAATCTGGGATAATTCTGAAGGGCAATCCTAGTTCCAGAATATTCCAGGATGTCAGCTGAGGCCTTGGTGTGGCTGCTCCATAGTCCAACATCTCCCTCCAGCCAACCTGCCTTTCTTTCCTTCCCCTTCCACTGAAAGAGCAAAATTACAGGCCTAGAGTTATTTACTACAAATCATTTTTGAGGTGAAGGTAACAAAGGTCATTTGACTATCATTAACGAGAAATATAACCAAATATGTACATTTGATTTAAGTTGTATTTTATTAGAAATTTAGGTCTGCATGCCAAGCCTATAGAAGTTTGTTTGGAGCCTGATGTTGCCACACCTAGAGAAGGAGGGAGACGGAGGGAGGATGGAAAGACAGTGTTAGCCTGGCGTTCAGGCCTGCACCAGAAGGACTCGATGCTCACCATGGCTACCCATGGTCCTTGCTTTTGAGCCAACAACAACAGAACTGCTTTGGAATTGGTTTCTGACCTGACCCAAGGAGCAGATATCAGAGAGCCATGGTGGGCCAGGCAGATGGGGTTGTGTTTTTTCAGAAACCTTTCCTCACCTGTGACCACTGATGGCTCCTGCCAGAAAGGGTTTACTCTCTTGCCAACATTCTTCCCTGCTTTGCCACTGGACCATCATGTGACCTTGGGCAAGTCATTTAACCTCTGGAGGCTGCCTCCTCATTTTGAAGTAGACCAGAGCCCCGCCTCCACCCTCACTGGCTCCCAGGGGCCACCACACGCACTCTGGGCCACTTCTGCACCTGGCGGGGAAGCCACATGGCTAAGTTCCTCCCTTAGACCAGTTTGGTACCTCTGCCCAGCATTTCCCTGTCTTTGAGCTGAGAATATTCTATTACCTATGCCCTAAGGTCATTTCAGAAATCTCAAAATACACTGTAACAAGCAAAGAAGAGTGGTGGAAAAAACCTCTCTGTTCTCCTGACACTGGCCGCTCCCCATGGGCAAAACAGCTCCTCTGATACTCACTCATCTTCAGTGATGGCATGAGAGGTTGGGTGACACTATCAAATGGCAGCTTGGGAGGACCTGGCCCCACTGATCCTCTGCACACCTGTACTCTAGCCTTCAATCACAGCCCATCGAAGCTCACCTGCCCTTGGGACAGTGCTGTTTCCATAGTCATGATGCTAGAGCCAAATGGAGACCACAGATTGCAATCCATGTATGTATTTGATAATTTATATATATTTATATTTATATATATATTTTATAGATTATAATTATATATAAAATATGTATATTTTATACATGTATATGTCATATGTAAAAACTATATTACATATATATGTTACCATATACTGATTACATATTAAATAATGTACTAGAGACATCAAGATGGCAGCGTGAGAGGAGCTCTTGAAATCTCTCCTGGAAGGACAATTTAAACAACTAAAATTCAAACAGAGAATCCCTAAGTAGCGCACAGCCTTGGATGAGAGACCCAGGAAAATTCCCAAAACGGGAGAAACAGAAGCGAGTAAGAGAGAAGGAAAGGGAGCCATGTGGAGACCCGCTGCGGAGACCCACCCAGTGACCAACCCAGAGGCTGACCCGAGTCCAGCAGAGGAGAGACTGACGGAGGTGGGAGCTGGGGGCGCGGGTCCAGGAGCAGAACGACTCTGGGCGGGTTGGAGGCCTGGAGCGGACAGAGGCGGAGGCGCAGACGCCAGAGCGCGGGGTGGACGGAGAAAGCGGGTGCGGCTGACGGTGGGGAGAGGCCCCCGTGGAGGTGTGGGGGGAGCAGCTGGGGTGCGGTGAGGGCGGCCAGAGCACGGGGCAGGAGGCGGGAGCGAGGACCAGCAGCACCCAGAGATCAGGGCGGGTGACCAGAGTGAAGATCCAGCTACTGGCGCTGGAGTCGGGCGGCTGGAGCTGGGGGCCCGCGGAGCGTGAGGCCTGCGACTGTAGCCGGAGGTGGGTGTTCCAGTGGTTGGAGCGCCAACACCAGGAGTGTGCTGGCAGCTGAAGTGCAGAGTGGACCTTGATGGGTTGGGGTCCCAACTGGAGCACTGCGTGGCCTTGGGCACACAGCCTGGCTGCTTCCTCTTGCTCTCCCCAAAGCTTACTCTCCCAGCTCTGCCCAGAGCCCGCATTCAGTGAGCTGCTGCCGGAACCCGCTGTTACCCAGTGAGGCAATCAGACCTGCGCCATTCCCAACAAACCCCGCACTCACTCTTCCCGCTGAAGCCAGCAGAGGGACTGAGGAAAACTGGGAAGCACAGTGTGACAGCTTCTGACAGCAGTGGGATCTCAGAGGCATAGAATACCATCGCCCACAGTATCTTCCCAAAGAGGAGGCACACAGAGACCAGGGCAACTGAGTCAAAGAGAAGCCCACCTTCTAGGAAGTCTCCCACTGTGAGAAAAACAAATAAAGAGAAAATATTATAGGACCCTGCAGCAACACCAGATGGGAAGGAAAAGAGAGATTTCTTCACATCTATCAGGGAAAAGTCCAACAGCAATGAGTAAGTACCCTAGTGAACAATTGTGCTCAGAAGAAAAGAAAAAAATCTCCAGAAAAGGAACTTGAAGATATGGAAACATATTAGCTAAATGACACAGAATTCAAGACTGGGACAATACAACAAGAAGACATGACACTTATTAATATACATGCCCCCAACAAAGAAGCACCAAAACTTACAAAGCAACTACTAACAGATTTAAAGTGAAAAACAGACAAAAACACAATTAAGTTCCCTACTTTAAGTTCCCTGTTTAAACACCCCCTTAACAGCCATGGACAGGTCATCCATTCAGGAAATAAATAAGGAAATATCAGCTTTAAATGATAAATTACAGCAATTAGACATAGTTGACATTTATAGGATACTTCATCCTACAAAGCATGACTATACATTCTTTTCTGGTGCACATGGAACTTTCTCAAGGATAGACCACATGCTGGGACACAAAGCTAGTCTCAGAAAAGTTAAGAAGATTGAAATCATACCAAGTATATTCTCTGGTCGCAAAGCTTTAAAATTGGAGATCAACTACAAAAAGAAAGCAGAAAAAACACATATACATGGAGATTGAACAACATGTTATTTAAAAATGACTGAATCAATGAAGAAATACAAGAAGAGATTAAAGAATACATAGAAATGAATGACAATGAAAACACAACATACCAAAATTACTGGGATGCAGGAAAAGCGGTAATAAGAGGGAAATTTGAGTCAATACAGGCCTTTCTCAAGAAACAATAAAAATCACAAGTAGACAACCTAGTATCACATTTTAAAGAACTTGGAAAAGAAAAACAAAAAACACCCAAGGCCAGCAGAAAAAAGGAAATCATAAAAATTAAAGCACAACAAAATGAAATAGAGAATAAAAATAAAAAATAAAATAAATTAATACAACAAAGAGCTGGTTCTTTGAAAAAATTAATAAAATCGGCAAACACCTGGCTAGGCTCACCAAGGGAAAAAGAGAAAACACACAAATAATCCAAATTAGAAATGAAAGAGGGGAAATTACAACTGATATCACGGAAATACAAAAGATCATACAAAAATACTATGAAGGACTATATGCCACCAATTTTGCAAGCTAGAAGAAACAGACAAGTTTTTAATATATTTTTTATTTTTATTTTTGACAGAGAGAGAGAGAGAGAGATACAGAGACAGCGAGAGAACTGAACTGGGGGAGCTCCCAGTTCAGTATATGGTTCTACACGGGCTGGGGCCAGGATTTGATCCCCAGTCCCTGGCGCTGCAAAGTGAGCACCTAACCCAACTGAGCCATCCCGGCTTCCCCATCAGACAAGTTTTTAGAAACAGTCTATCTAGACTGAATCAAGAACTGGATAACCTAAACAAACCAATCAACAGTAAAGAAATTGAAACAATGATCCAAAACCTTCCCAAAAGCAAGAGTCCAGTACCAGATGGTCTCACTAACGAGTTTAACCAGGCATTCAAAGAGGAACTAATACCTATCCTCAAACTTTTCCAAAAAATTGAAGAAGCAATACTTCCCACTCATTCTATAAGGCCAACATTACCCTAATACCAAAGCCTGGCAAGAACATCACAAAAAAAGAAAACTATAGACCAGGGGTGTCAAACTGGCGGCCTGTGGTTTTTTGTGGCCCACGATGCTCTGAAATAAAACAAAAATAGAAAAAAATGTTATGAAGAAAATAGCGCTTAGGGGAGATCGAGGCAATACCATACACACAATTCCCTCATTAACCCTTTAACTACTGAAGACGAGTATACACGTGGCCCAGTGCCTTTCCTGGGGGCCTGTGGGCGTGTATAAACGCGCTGACTCAGTTCCGGCGACGTTTGTAAATGTGATGTGGCCCCCGTGAATCTTGCCTGTTGCACCAAATGGCCCATGTTTTAATTGAGTTTGACACCCCTGCTATAGACCAACATCTCTGAACACCGATGCAAAAATCCTAAACAAAATACTAGCAAATATAATATAACAATGCATTAAAGAGATTATACATCACAACTGAGTGAGATTCATTCCAGTGGCACAAAGATAGTTCAACATACGCAAATCGATCAATGTGATACACCACATAAACAAAATTAAAGATGAAAACCATATGATTATATCAACTGATGCAGGAAAAGCATTGCACAAAATAAAGGGTGTCCAAAAATTCATGCAAGATTTGAATTTTGCATCATTTGTGCGGTAAAGTGTTGCCAACAAAAAAAAAGACAGCGTGACAGCTGACAGTTCAGGGTTATTAAAAATGGAGTGCTACACAAAAGAACAACGCATTTTCATTGTTGAGCAATGAAAATTTACAATTTTTAATTATAAACCCGTGTTTTCTATCAAAATTACTTCTTGTGTGAATTTTGGGACACCCTTTACAACACCCATTTATTATCAAAACACTTAATAAAATGGGCTTAGAAGGAAAGTCCCTCAACATAATAAAAGGCCATGTATGACAAACCCTCAGCGAATGTCCTACTAAATGAGGAAAAACTGAAACCTTTTCTTTTAAAATCAGGAACAAGACAGGGATGTCCCCTGTCACCACTGTTATTCAACATAGTGCTAGAAGTTCTACCCAGAGCCATCATCAGGCAGGAGAAAGAAATAAAAGGCATCCAAATTGGGAATGAAGATGTTAAACTGTCACTTTTTGCAGATGACATGATCTTTTAAACAAGAGACCCTGAAGACTCCACCAGAAAACTATTAGATATAATAAATGAATTCAGAAAAAGAAATGAGAAAAATGATACCTTTGCAATCAAAACAAAAAGAATAAAATACTTAGGAATAAACTTAACAAAGAGCATGAAGGACTTACACATAGAACTCTAAGACACTATAAATAGAAACTGAAGAAGATACAAAGAAATGGAAAGACATTCCATGTTCATGGATTTGAAGAATCAACACAGTTAAAATGCCAACATTACCCAAAGCAATATACAGATTTAATGTAATTCCCATCAAAATCCCACAGACATTTTTTGGGAAATAGATTTTAAAAATCATCAGATTCATATGGAACAACAAAAGACTCCGAATCACCAAAGCAATCCTATGAAAAAAAGAATACAGCTGGAGGAATCATGCTCTCCAACTTCAGTCTGTACTACAAAGCATCAATAATCAAAACAGCTTGGTGTTGGCAGAAAAATGGACATACAGACCAATGAAACAGAATCTAAAACCCAGAAATAAACCCACAAATATTGGACAATTTTTTACAAAGAAGCAAAAAAATATACAGTGGAGAAAAGAAAGCTTCCTCGGTAAGTTGTGCTGAGAAAATTGGAAAACCACATGCAAAAGAATGAATCTGGACTGTGAACTATCACCATATACCAAAATTAACTCAAAGTGGAACAAAGACCTCCACATAAGACCCAAAACAATAAACTGCATAAAGAATCGGTACTAAACTTACAGACCTGGGGTTCAGAGCAGACTTTATGAACTTGACTTCAAAGACAAGGGAAGTAAAAGCAAAAATAAATGAATGGGACTATATCAAACTAAAAAGCTTCTGCAAGCAGAGGAAACCATCAACAACAAACAACAAACTCAACCGAATGGGAGGAAATATTTGAAAACAATGCCTCAGATAAGGTGCTAATATCTAAAATATATAAAGAACTCATACAACTCAACAACAAAGAAACAAATGATCCAATTAAAAAATGGGCAGAAGACCTAAGAAACACTTCTCCCATGAAGACATGCAAATGGGCAACAGATATATGAAAAGAATGCTCAACATCACTAGCAATTAGGGAGATAAAAATTAAAACCACAATGAGATACCACCTCACACCTGTTAGAATGGCTAGAATCAACAGGACAAGGCGTAGCAAGTGCTGGAGAGGCTGTGTAAAAATAGGAACCCTCATACACGGCTGGTGGGAATGTAAATTGGTACAACCACTGTGGAAGGCAGTGTGGAGATTCCTCAAAAAATTGGAATGGAATTGCCATATGTCCCAGCAATCTGTCTTCTGGGTATCTACCCCAAAAACTTGAAAACCTTAATTCTCAAAGATATATGTACCCCAATGTTCGTTGCAGCACTGTTCATGGTGGCCAAGTCAAGGAAACAACCAGTGTCCTTTGATAGATGACTGGATAAAGAAATTGTGGTACATTTGCACAATGGAATACTACATAGGGATAAGAAAAGATGAAATACAGCCATTTGTAACAATATGGATGGACCTTGAAACCATCTTATTAAGCGAAATCAGTCAGACTGAAAGAATCAAGAAACATCCTCACTTATAAGTGGAATGTAAAAGTGAAAGTGACAAAAAAACAAAAACAAAAACTCATGGATACAGTCAATAGTTTAGTAGTTACCTGAGGGTAAAGGGGAGGAAGCATCAAATATGTGGTGATGGAAAGAGAGCTGATTCTGGTTGGTGAGCACATAATGCAATGCATAGACGATATAATTAGAATTGTATACCTGGAACCTATGTAATTGTTGCCATCTAATGTCACCCCAATAAATTTAACATAAATAAACAATAAATAAATAATGTACTAATTAGATATTATTTATTAAGTAATAATTATATATTAACCTATCTGAGACATTACTTATATTATCATATATTATAACCAAGTATGATATTAATAGATTATCTGTTAACCTATGATTCTATATTAATGTAATTAACATAATTGATACTGTGTATATTAATTATCAGGCATTGGTTATTATATGTAACATATATTTGAGAAATAATAAGTGTTTGTTGTTTTAAGTTACTACAATTGGGGTGTTTTTATAGCAGCAAAAGTGAACTGATAGTGTCATGTGCCCAAGGTTCTTCTGTAGATGCTAAACATTTTGAGGACCAGGGCCATGCAAATCTTGGTCACAGTTATAACCTCTGAGCCTTGCATGGTGCCTAGAATACAACAGGCTTTCAGTAAATGTTCAATGACTCAATAAGAAGCAGCCTTGTAGTTACTGACAGAAGAGACAACGCAGAATTTCCCCATTCCTGATTTAGTGTTCATACTAACATTCATTTATTAAAAAAAAACAAAGAATTAGAGAATACCACCTGTAAAATTATAGAAGGTGGATTACAGCGATCCCTGGTTTTTCCCGGTTAATGGGGACCAGAACCTTCCGCGAAAGCTGAAAAACCGCGAAGTAGGATTTGCCCCTAGGAATTTTCTCATTGGGCAATGTTGCACCGGAAACCAATCACGGGCCTTTATGAGTGGGATGGACTCTGAGTCAACTCATCTCTTTGTTTGACATGCAGGGATCCTTCTCTCTCGCGCATCAACATGAAACAACGCTCCTTTCCGCAATGTGGCTGCCGACATGGTTGTATTCTTTCATTTTTATTTTTTGATGAATATTTTGGGAAAACCCGCAAAGCACTGAAGCCGCAAAACATGAAGCGCGAAGTGGCGAGGGAACACTGTATTTGCTTTTGAGACAAAAAGGTAAAGAATAGCTTTCAATGGGCTTCACCTAAAAAGGAACCAAGTAAATAGTCTGAAGACCTGGTCAACCCCAAGGGTAAACTGCTGGAAGGCAGATGGCCAGGCCAAGGATTTTGTTCTCCATGTGCCATCATTTGGGGGGTGTATGCCTACCCAGCAGTTCTGCCTCCCACCCCCAGGCTGCCTGGACCAGTCATGGGACATCAAAAGCCTGGGGTTGGGGCTGGGCTGATCAGAGCCACCAAATGCCCACCAATCAAAGGTTTCAAAATACAATGGAGAGTTTTCTTGGCAGGTTGGGCCATAAATGGCTTACCGTACACTTCTCTATGGTAAGGATAAGTGATAACGATAACAGTAATACTTCACAGTGTTATTTTAGAGATAAAAAGAGATGGCTTATATAAAAGTAGACTCCTGGCACATAGCAAGTGCTCCATCAGTATTAGCTAAATCTGATGATAACAGTGTCATTCCAGATAGTATCTAATAAATCAATAATCCTGGTTAGTCATAGCCACTATGGACAAAATACCCATTGAGCAGTGTATAAATTTTGAGGAGGAAGAAAGCTCCCAATATATTGTAGATAAGAATGGGCTTGGGGTAATGACCACTTCAATCCCACAACCCAAAAGATGTCCACCTGGTCAATGCTGTGAGGAAGGCTGGAACTAGGTGGAGGGTTTCCATGTTAGCCCAGCAGACAAACAGCTTCCTAGAAGCTGTCTGACAATCTTCTGGAAACCAAGCAGAGGACTGAACTGGGCCGGCCGCTCCCTCTCCCCACCTCTCCACCCCTGGGTCATGAGCAGGGCCCAGAGGACGTGCTCTGAACAAGCAGAGCTGCCACACCAGCCTTGTCACCCACTCAGTTTTCTCACAGCCCCAGCACACTGGGATTTCCAGTAGGAAGGAGCAGTGCAGGGGGTGGGGGGAGGGTGGGGAAGGACACAAGGAAAGACCCAGATCTTGGGGAAATGCAGACATGAGCTGTGGGTGGTAGAAAGCATGTCAGCTGTGTGGACCTCAGCCCACCCTCTTGGGGCAGAACATGGCCAGTAGCTTTTTGACTGTTGCCCAAGGGGCGCCATAATCGGGGGGGCTTAAAACAACAGAAATGTGTTCTCTCACAGTTCTGAACGCTGAAAACCCCACATTAAGGTGTCAGCAGGGTCCCTCTGCAGCCTCCCGGGAGGGTCCTCCTCAGGTCCTCCAGCTTCTGGTGGCCCCAGGCGTTCCTTGGTTTGTGGCAGCACCATTCCAGTGTCTGCCTCCATCTTCACATGGTCTTTTCCCCTGTCTCTACATCCAAATTTCCCTCTTCTTAGAAGGACACCAGTCAGATTAGATTAGGGCCCAGTCTGACCCTATTTTAACTTGGCTAATTACATCTACAAACACCCGGTTTCCAAAGAAGGCCACATTCACAGGTACCAGAGGTTAGGACTTCAACATATCTTTTGGGGACGCAATTCAACCCATAACCCTGTTCATCTTTGCACTAGCACAGTGCCTGGGAAACAGACATAAATTAGTTGAATCATTTTCTAGTCCCAGCTCGAACCCTGCCAGAGAGTATATAGTCCTCAGAAATTCTGTTCTCCATTCCTTTACAAACTGAAAAGTTTTTGCCCACTTCCTAAGTTCTCCCCTGGGCCTCTTGCATTCTTCCCCCTGCCCCCTCCAGCACAAATGGAGGGCATGAAGGGGGAGTCCCCACCATGCTCCCTGCAGGAGGCTGGCAGAGCTGCACGGCTTTGCATAGTGGGGCCCTGGCCTCTGCCTTGTGAAAAAAGGCTGGATTCCAGGGGTTTCCAAGAGCAAATTTGTCTCTGTTGTGCATTCATTGGCAATTTCACACCAGGTCAGAGTATATCAAAACACAGAGGACCTGGCAGAAGCCCCAAAGCCTGGATGGTACTGGATTGGTCTGTGATAAGCCATGAGTTGGCAGAGAAAGGCTTCCTGTCAACAGGAAGGAAAGGATGGAGATCAAATTATTTTCAAAGTACGCAGAGGAAGAAAGAGATGAGTGAGATTTGGATTAACCATTCCAATGCAGGGCTAAACCAGCCTTGCGTGAGACACCTTCCACTGGTGCTGAAGCCCGGCTGGCTCCTTTAGTCTAACTGTGTACATTATGTGGTTAGGGCTCTCTAAGAATTCCCTATGGTTAAGCTTCAGGGACACAACCTAACTCCCAAGGGGCTCCTCTGGCCATCTTACAGCAAGGTCAGGGTCATTTAATCAAGCATAATTAAAGACTGTTTCAACTCAGCTGCTCACTTCATTGGCCTTTGTTCCACATTTTTAAAAAGGTGACATTTTGGCATTTGGTTCAGTGTCATGTGGTTATCAAGACAGGTTGATCCACCACCTTGCAAGAAGTGGGAAACACTGACGTTTCACAAATGTTCACACTCATCGTTCTGGGTCAAAGGAAGGGTAGATGGAGGTGAATGAGGGAAAAAAGCCAGATTCTAACCCTGCCTTTGGAGTGCCTGCAGTCTGTTCAGTAAGTGGAGCAGCCCCCATAAAAGTGAAATGGTGCCCAGGAACAGGACGTCACTGGCAGCCAGCCGATAAATCAAAATGGGAAACAGGGAAAGTAAAACAAAATAAGCAGTCAAGAAACAGCAGCATTATGGAAAGAGAGCCGACTCTGGGTGGTGAGCACATAATGCAATGCACAGACAATATGATGTAGAATTGTACACCTGGAACCTATGTAATTGATATCAACCAATGTCACCCCAATAAACTTAACAATTAAAAAAAAAAAGAAACAGCATCATTAAAAGCACAGTTATTTAAGTGGTTTTAAGAGGATATAAACATGGATTTAGAAGTTACGTGAATGAGGTCTGAGCAGGTGAGAAAGCATTGGCAAGGAAAAATGCTTCTGAGTTCTTTCGTTAGTCAAGCTGATGTTTAGCACGGTCAAAAACACAATCCTGAGTGAAGATTAGCAATAGAATATAGTGTTCTTAGGTCCACTGGAGAAAGACAGTTCAAAGGAAATAGGGAAAGAAATTTGTAAAGCCTGGGAACAGCAACAAGTTCTTGATGTGTGGAAAGACACAAAACTGAACCCACAAACTACACTGGGCTGCAGCTTCTGTCTCTTGTTACCTTGTACTAGAGATGTCCTTTTGGTGAAAGAATGATCCAAGATATCAGTAGCTACATTTACCATCAGGCCACTACGCAGTATTCAGAGCTGCTCCATGGAGGTCTGGACATGCTATGCAGAGTACAGTCTTTAAGGACAGAAACTCCTATTAATATACCTGCTTTCTACCTGCTCAGTCTCTCCACAGACCCAGCGCTAGACTGTGCTTAACCAGCATTCTGCCAGCATGCAATGCCCGTGCTTCCAGAATCCCACTCTCCGGTCAGTCATGCGTATACCCTATGAAGCATGGAGAGGCATCTAGACCTCATTTATAAACCTTGGAGCCTGAGGACAGTTCAGGTGCTCAATCACTAGACAGCCTGGCTCCTGAAGGTCCCTATATCATACTCTGGGCCCTCTAAGAGCCTATGCTTAGGTCACCCAAGATGCACTAAGCCACTGAGTGGCTGAGTCAAGAAATAGTCTAGTGTGGCCTAACAGGCTGGCCCATAATGGGCTACTCTAGCCTAGGGCTAAGCTGGGAGTTTGTCTTTGTCTGGAAGCCAGAAATATTCTACCTTTGCTCAACAATCATTAACCAAGGATATATCTCTTCTCACTGACAGCTGATAAAATACAGATAACAAATAGATAGATGAATGGATAGAAAGGTAGATACACAGGTGGATGGATGGATGGATAAATGTAAAGAAAAAGGAAGGGAGGGAGGGAGGGTGAGAGGGAAGAAAGAAAAGGAGGAGGGAAGGGAGAAAGAAAGACTCATGAGGGCAGAACAAATGGGCCAGTATTAACATTGGGGAAGTTGAAAACCAATCGTTTCTAAACTCCTATAGATATAAGAATCACCTGGAGAACTTATCAGAAATGTAGATTTATGGGTCCCACTCCTCAGAGATTCCAATTCAGTAGGTCTGAGCTGAGACCTAGGATTTCATTATATTTTAAACAAACGCTGGTTGATTCTACTTAAGCTGGTCCAAGAACCACAGTTTGGAAACAAATCCTGCTCAAGGTTGTACAAACTGACCAAGGTCAAGACCAAGGTCAAAACTGACACCCCCGCTATGCCACATGGCACCCCCTTTCCCTTCCCAGTAGCTTAAGTCCAGGTGTGATGGGCAGCAAGCAGTGTGCTCACTCAGTCCTTCAGTCCTGGGGGCAGGACAGCTCTCATTCCCACCCATGGCTGGGCCATGCCCAGTCCTTCAGCAAGCACCTGAGGTAGTGGATCTGGCTGGAGAGCGGCTAACGGTTGCAGGCCCATCATCTACACAGGGTGTAGGGCCTGAGGCAGCTCGAGGCTTCCCTCTGGAAACACCACAGGCAAAGGCATCATTTGCGACAGGCCCACCCAAGCTGAATCGTCCATGGCCTTCAAGGACCAGCCAGCTGCCCTTGGCCCTATTTTTAGTTTGTCTCCAATGACTGTGAAGAATTTCTGAGCACCTCTCCTAAAAGGCCCAGGGATACATGTGGTAATATTTACTGCCATCAAAAAATACTGGGTCACTGGCTCAGTGTCCCTACAGACTCCTGGCTGCATGGGTCCTTTCTTTGAAGCCATCTCCACCCCCTTGGCCACCTGCTCTGTCATTGGTTTGTAAACAGTTCCAAAGACCCATGACATGCCAGCCAAGAGTTAACAATTAAAGTATGTTTGAGATACATGGATTTCAGCATTAATGGGAAAGCCACTTTTTCTCAGCAGAAACAGAGAAAAGAACAGGCTTGTTCCCAGCAGTATCTTCCCTGGCAAAGTCCTGGCAGAACAGCACACACAGCCAGGCTTCCAATGAGTTATCTTCTAAAAGCCATTCCCACCACCTAATTATTATTCCTGTTTTACATTAGCAATGAAGGCTAAGAGCAGAGAGCTAAGGCACGATGCCAACTCCCCAGGACTTTAAACACTATACCCACCCACCTTGATACTTTTAAAGGCCCAGAACAACCCCAAAATGAGTCTGAACCCAGTCTTTCCTCTTTTTCTCTCTCACGACTTCTTTTTCCTATAAAGGTGATCTGAGGCCCCTAAGAAAGGAGCTAAAATCAACCAAGGCTACATTCTCCATTAGGCCTGCGAGCCACTTTCCTTTCAATCTAATTCAACTTATAAATTACTTGGACATTGGTTAACATTCTAGGTCTCCACTACCGGCTGTAATCCATAGGACCTAGTGTGTTCCCTGACATGAATTCCTCCATCCTGGTGTGTCAGGCACAGAGGCGGGTGGGAAGGTACAAGACAATCAGAGCCTGGGTTAAGGTTTGTAGCGATGTTCCCCAACCCCTCAGGACATAGTTCTGTTTATGCTCTAGACATGGGGGTGCAGACTGAGGTCGATCAGGTCCAAAAGAGATTCAATCCAATTCAGTGAAGAGACAAACTGCTTGGACACTAGCGGCCTCAGGAGGCATTGTCACTGTGAGTCCCACTGGGCATCACCCACAGCACTGCCACAACCACAATGCCCTTCCGGAGCCCCTCCATAGAATCCCAAATGTCCTTGGAAATGGCTCTCTGGGCCCCAGTGATCATCAATGCTGAGGGGTGAGAAAGAACATGTGACTTCCCTGTCATTTGTTGCTCTCAGCTCAAGCACCCTGGCTATGACTGAACTCATCATTTTCCCCAAGAATCAGCTCCTTATACCAAATACCTCGAAGCCATAAGTCAACCCATTTCCTTCTCCCACGTCACTCATCAGACACTGGCTCATCCAGTGACATTTCTCCCCTTCATTTGTTCCCTCTTATCATCACTGTAGTTCAGTCCCTCGAACTCTTCTCTGATTCTCACCGGTGTTTACACTGTTTTCCCTGACACTGGCCCCTCTTTCCATGACACCATTTTGCATGATGCTACCAGGCTGAGTCTCGTGAAGTGTGGTCTTCACCACCTCTGACTGCTTCTTAGCTTAGATTTCCCTCAAAACAAATGGAGAGATTTAGCAGTTTATCTTAGGGAGTAGGGGCAGTGAGGCAGGGAAGCTAGACAAGCCAGCAAGTACACACTGATGATAGACGACCACTGTGGGCAACTGGGCTGGACCCTGCAGAAGCCCTTTGCGGTATCCAACGGAATATACATCACAACCATCCACCTGCAGCCTTCTTCAGCTGCAGGCTGCCCCTTGGGGCATAACCCCAACTCCAGCATTTTCAGGCAAGCCTGTACCATCCAGGAGGATTCCTCCAGGAGCCAGAAAGACACAAGTAGCTGCTGAAGGTAGTGCAGAGCTGTCCAGCTAGGATGCAGTGAACTCTGTGTGGGCCATGGGCCTCCCTGGCTGGGTATCAACAGTGTCTCCACAGCTTCTCAGTGTCTGTGGGAGGAAGCCCTCACTCCCTGGGCCTGCCTTCCAGGTAGTGCTGCCAGGTAAGATGCAGGACACCCAGGTAAATTGCGATTTCAGATAACAATGAATAGTTTCTTAGTACAAGTATCCCAAATGGTGCATGGGACATTCATATACTAAAAAGTTATTCACTGCTTATCTAAAACTCTAATCATTTAACTGGGCATTTAGTATTTTTACTGGCTAAATCTGGCAACCTTACTTCAAGGACATCCTTGATCTGGCCTCAACTGATTTCTGATTATCCTGATTCTCAAACCCTCTCATCCACAAGAAGGGGTTCTTCGCTGTACCTGGAAGCAGTCAGCCAGCCTCCAACTTCATGGGGGAGTAGACCCCAACTTCTCATGCATGTCTCTGTCCTGCCTACCATCTGTGGGTCTGACATCTCTCTGAACTGTCAGCATCTTGTTATTTCTCCCTTCTCTTCCCTCTGAAAGCAGGTACTGTTTGCTCTGGCCATCTTATGCCCTTGAGTCACCTGCTAGCATTTACCTGAATGCCATATTTTCCCAGCTAGATTGTAACTCTTGCCCAGCCCAGCATAACAATCAACAAGCAATTACTAGCTGTTCCATGAAGAGACCACCTTGTCCTACCAGCAAATGCAAGCCCTGTGAGGCTGCAAACAAACCCCAATATTGTTCACCCCCTGGACCTCACCATCAACCACAGTACCACATACATGTTGTGGAATAGCTGAGTGAACAGCCCTTTGAGATAGGGCTGGATCATGCCAAGAAGGTTTTCTAAAGCAGCCAAAGTCATTGCCAGCAGCAGGAACAGTAGTCAGAGTAGCCTAGCTATATGGTGGCGTTCCCACATTCACAGCCAGGCCTCTCAGTCGTTTTCCACCATGAACTCCATCCCTCGAGCTCACCCCACACACAAACTGCACACCACACATTGGCCTCTACAGAACATGGCATGTACACTGGTCAGTGCCAGGTTCTCCTCTCTCTCAGTCTCTTAGATTGGGTGGTCTGATGTAGATGTAATAGGCATACATTTAAAAAACATTTAAAATTTGTAAGAGCTTTCCTGAGAATTATTTTATTTAAACATCACTGTAAAGTAGGCAAAGAACAATTATTTCTGACAAATGGGAGACACTGAGTGGTTAAATGGCTGACTCAAGTGATCTCTGCTTAAGGGAGGTTTGTAGTACTGATGTCTAACTTCTCATTTGTTAATACAAATATGGTTAAAAATGTCTTACATTAGCAAGGTTAAGAGGAATATATCATTTTTCAAATAGAATGTTTATACAAAGGAATGCTTATTCCTGCATATTTGAGTGATCACACTGGTGGTCACACAACAACCAGGGGTCCAGTCACCTACTCCAGGCGTTTCCCCCTGCCAGGAAGGGCTGGCCAGAGTCCCAGTATCACGCTGCTTCCAAGTATCCATCAGATGTCTGGGGTCACTGCCCCTAAACTCTACCCTTCCTCATCCATGTGTTATGCGCACACAGACAGGGAAGGAGGAACTGTGTTCAACAAACACAAGAGGAAAGTGAATGGCCAGCCGCCCGCCCCAGCCCTGCCGGTAGCTGTCAGGAAAGATTACTGTAATGGGGTGTTGGAGGCAGCTCACTGCGCTCGCGTACCCTGTGCCCAAACCCATCATTCCAAGAAAAAAACAAAAACAATTCTTCATGAAGCCCTCGTGCGTGCGCGCGTATGTGTGTGTGTGTGAGAGAGAGAGCGCGCGAGCGAGCACGCGCGCATGCACGGGTGCGGTCTGTGCACAGGTACGTCTGCGTACGTGCGTGAACAATCATTTACTTGGTTGGTGAAGGCCAGGGGTGTCACCCAGTTAGGGGTTTTCTTTGGGTGAAAGTAAGGGCTGTGCCGCATGTCCCACCACCGAATCCCCCCACGGGGAGCCTAGGGAAGGCTGCAGCGGGGCGAGGACAGGTGGCCGCAGGCTACCTGGGCAGGCAAGCCGCAGGTGGGGGCGGGGGGGTGGTTAGCCACGACCCCTCCTTCCTTCCCTCCCACTGAACAAAGTCAAGCACAGACCGATCAATGTCGTCAAAGTCCAGGAGGGGCTGGCTGCGTGGCCAGGGCTGAAGTTCGCCGCAGCTCTGAGCATGTTAGGGATCCCCGAGCACTCAAGTGCCCGAGATGTGCTGGGGCGGGGCTGGTAAAGAGAGCTGCTGCAGAAGAGGACAGAGGTCCGTTTGAGGGCGTGGCTACGCAGCCACCACCCGCTGGCCGCTGTCCCCACCCACTGCCCCACCCCGCCGTCCCCAGCGGCCGCACGCGGCTCCACCTCCCCCGAGTGCAGTCCACACCGTTCTCTTACAACAAAACACACTACGCACTGCCCCCCGCACCCTCAGCGGGCGGGACCTGGGCCCGGCCCGGACGGAGAGCGCGTGAGCCCCGTCCCTTTCTCCCGCCCCCGCCGCTGATGGTTGCCACCCCGGCTGCTAGAGGGTGGGAAGAAAGATGGAGCATGGGCTCGGCGGCCCAGCTCAACCCAGCGCCTCCACCTATCCTGCGAGCGGCCCAAGGTGACAGGGGGGGCACGCACGGCGCGCGCTGGGCGGCCCGCATTAACCGCTTCCGCGCCGGGCCCGCAGCCGCGCGAGGGAGGCTCGGGAAACCGCGGTGCGGGGGCTCACCGGAATGTGCACTCGCAGCGACCGCTTCTTCTGGCTGGAGTTTTTCTTGCCGCTGCTCCCGCCGGGGCTGGAAACATCTTTCTTCTTCTTGGTGTCCATGACCGCGCTTCCCATAACTTTAATCAGAAGTTAATTCTGGGTTACTGGTTCCTGGAATACAGTCCTGTCCTTCCTAGCCCAGCCCTTGCCGACGGCCTCGAGCCGTGCGCTCGTTATTACTGTCCTCCCTCCTAAAGGCACCGCGTGGGGACTTCCGCGAGGAGGGAGGGTGGAGCAGGTAGCTCGGGCCGCCGCCCGCCACCCGAGCGGGATGGCGGTCGGTGTGAGCGCTGAGCTCGTGACCTCTTCCTCCTAAGGACTCAGCAGATGCCAAATCAAAGCCACGGAGTGTCGTGGTTCTGGTCTCCGGGTTACTCGTGGCAGAGGTCTCCAGCTGGGTGACAAAGTTTCCTTCCTTTTGCAAAGCGAAGCAACATTTTCCACCCACTCGGCTCCTCCCACAGATTCCCAGAGGTAATCTGGAAGGCAGGTGCAATTAAGAACAGGGGTTTGGAAAACAAGCCTCTTCTGCCCGTGCCAGCGTGGAAACTCTGGCGAGACTGAGTGTGTATAAAAATGTACTCCCCGGCCGCAGAATAAACCAGCCCCAGAGCAGAACTGGGGCCGTCCTCCCGGGCGGGAGGGGAGAGGGGAAGAGGAGGCGCAAACGCGGCCGCTCGCAGCTGGGCAGGGCTGTGAGCACAAGCTCTGGCGCGGCTGGCGCGGCTGGCGCGGCTGGCGCGGCACTATGCGGAGCGGGGTGCGGGGCGGGTGCGACGCCGTCCCACCGCCGCGCCGCGGTTCCGGGGGCTGTGAAGCCACAGCGGGGGCCGGCGCGGCACGGACGCAGGCCCAGGGAGCCGAGGGCGGTGGAAGGCGGTGTGCACCGAACAGGAAGTGCACGGCGCGTCGCTCTGCCCCCCACCTCCCACCCACCGCGCACCGTCGCGTGCGGGGTGGGCGGGGATACCCCGCTCCTGTGGCCGCGGTCGCGCTGGGCTAGCTCGAAGCTTCTTTTTAACTGGTGTCGCCCCCCCCACACACACACCCCGGTATCTCTGTTTATACCTAAACCCCAGAAACACACCCACGTGCCCTGTTCCCCCGCAGACCCTGCTGCGGCGGAAGCAGCGGCTTTCGATGGGATGTGCTCATTGATGCGCACGTGCTGCGCTGGGAGCCGGGGCGCGCGGACTGATGCGCCGGTGGAGCTGTGGGGTCGCTGGGGTACTGCGGGTATTCACTCCCCGGCCCATCCGGCTCTTTGCAGGTTCACCAGGAGTTGCGCAGTGGATCCACGGTGAGTGTCCGGAAGCCGTACCGCCACCGGGCCTTCGGAAAACGCGGGGTGCCTCACACTGCAGAAAGATGAGGGAGAGCACTCCAAACTCGAGCGAGGCCTCCACATGCAGCCACGGTTTTAGAGAGCTACCTCCTTGCCATTCTGGCAATGTGTCTAGGGCCCTGGGCGGTTGTCTGGGGTGGGGGTTTGGCACTCCAGGAGTGCGAGACCTTGGCCCAGCTGGTGGTAGGGTGAGTGCTGGGTAGGGTTCTAAGGAGAGTGACCCCAAAAGTCATTGAACTCCATGAATGCTGACGTCACCCCGCCTGTGCCGCGTAATCAGTAATGCGAGTGGCTACCCAGAGAGTGCGACACCGGTCGCTTTGGGAACGCCAGGGGGTCAGTGAGGAGATGGTTCTCAGTGTTAAGTGTTCTCGGAGGAAGAGAAGTTAGCCCGCTTCAGGAGCACTCCTTGTTAGGTGATGCCTCCTACCCAGCCAGAAGTATCCCTGGTTTCAGCCATCTTTCCCGCTTCCCTTCCAAACCCAGGTTCCATCGTCCTGTGTGTAGGGGTACAGTCTGGGTGATTCTTTGGTTCGTAGCAGTGGGTTTTAGGTGGATTTGTATTCTTTCGCCTCCCCTGCTCACAAGACCAAAGGAAGCCAGTTTGGGAAATCCTCCCAGTCCTGGAGCAGTGCCTGCTTGACAGAAGATCGATGCTCTGGAAAGGGGCACGTCTGGGTTCAAAAACCAGGTGGCCAGCAACCACCACCACCACCCCACCACCCACCCCCAGCCTCCCCCGTCCCATAGCTGTGGAATTTCTTGCTTTGATCAGTTTCTCCTCTATGGTAGGGGAGACAGGAGGCTGACTGCGTTATTGCACATAAATGCTAGAAACCCTGCTTAGGGGCAGAAAGGGGAAGGCCTGTAGCCTGTGCCATGGAGTTTAAAGGGCCCACGGAGCCCATCCTCCCCGACTCAGGATTACTCCTCAGCTATCATTTGTTTCATTTCTTTGGCTTCCAAGTTTAATCCTTGTCACAATGGTAATTGCCAGGGCATGCAAATCACTCCATCTGATGAGAATTGGTTTTGAAAGGAAAGATGGAGAGGTAGGAATGATGCAAGTCATGGAAGTCAGGAGGTCCCCTGGGGATGGATTCGGAAAGACGAAGCCACTCTGTTATTTCCCATGTTCAATATTTTGCCTGAAGCCTGTCCTGGTTGATGGGCAGTGGTTAGCAATTGTAAAACTATGTATTTTGGTCAGTTGATTTGTGTAAATATGCCCAGTCATTAATAAAATTAATTTGTTTTTTGAGTTTACTTTGTTGGAGTGCAGATTTTAGTGCCTGGGAATCCTAAATCAAAACATTTTTACCATATTGCCTGCATTTTAAGAGCCCTCCCCTGTTTTTGTTTCTACATGTTATTGTTTCTGAAATATGAGTGTTTCTTATAAATGATACCAGAAGAAGCTTACCAGCCATTTTTTTCCTTCTGAAAGAGATTAATAAATTGATCATATATCTTCCAATCAATGGAGTCTTGGAATGCAGAGACACAATGATTTGATTGTACTTCATCTTCACCTTTGCCTTGCTGCACACACAGTTATTTTAGTCAGTTGCTAAACATGGCATGCCCAAGCAACAATGTTTATATAATGAACCCCACCATTGTTTCTGGATGCCTTGACCTGTGACTTCTCAAAAATAATGCAATAAAATTTACACTGAACAAAATATCAAAAATTTAAATGAAGATAGCATTACTGATTTTGCTTTTTGTCTCAGGTTCCAATATTGCTCAGCTCAGCACTGTTGTTGATCCTGTCTTTATGAAAACGTTCTGATTATTTTGGTATAAAATAAAGTTTATGTATATATTTTGTTTTCCAAGAATAAAGTAGCATTTCTTAGTAGTCACTAAATAGCTATGTGATCCTCTACATTTTCTAGCACCCTGGCCATCAGGATAGGAGTATATAATTAAATTTGGCCAGTGAGATGTGAAGAGAATTAGTGTATATTACTTCTGGGTCAAGTGGTGAAGAGTTAGTGCGTTCTCTCCATTTTCCTTTTCCTCTGCTGCCATGATCTTGGAGGCCACCTGTTCCAGACGGTGTACAGCAAGGTGGCAGAGGGCAACTCACCTTGCATTGGACTTGAGTTGGGTTAAGCTACTGACACTATTATAGCATAACCTTGCCTATAACATATATTGCCTTGACTTACTATCTATCTTGATGACTGAGTTTTTTGGCACTCTTAAATTTTATACCCAGGGCAGGCACCTCATTTGCCTCACCCCGGGGTGGCTCTGTCCTTGAGAAGTAGAGATTGACCAGGACTGGAAACTACCTTGCAAAACCCAGGAGTACCACTTGAATCCTATCCTAGCACTGCCACTGCTCTGTGGGGCTATGAGCAAGTGACTTTGTTTCCCCATCTGTAAGAGGAGTGAGGTGGTCTTTAGAAGATTTCTAAGACCTATTTCATGGGCGCTTGCACTGTGTCCTCGTAGTAGTTTATTTGTCTTTATGACTTTTATTGCTCCGGACATCTCTTTTATATTGATCTTGCAAATGTATCATTGCATGGTGAATAGAAATTAAAAAAAAACAAGCCAACAAAAGACCCCTGGGCCTTTCACCAGATGATTTAGGACAGTGCTTCTCAGGGAAAAGGTGTGTATTTAAGATGTTCCCATTTGGGGCATCATTTAGGTTCATAATAGTGAGATGCCAGGCATCATATTAGGCAGTTCATATAAATTATCTTACCTAATTTCTATAAAGATCCCTTAAGAGAACTACTATACACATTTTATAGATAGGGGAAACCGAGACAGCTTATAGAAGTTATAGAATTTGTTGGTATTCGTTTAACTTCTGTCCATTGTTTTTAATTTACCCCCTGGACAAACATTTTAAAATGTGGCCCCCTCTTGTTTTAAAAGCTTTGTGAAAGGCCAACAGTACTATTTAGGAAACTTCTTCAGGGTGACCTTGGACAAACTATTCAATATCCTAGCTGCCTTGGTCTCTGCCTGTGACAGAGTTGGGGGAGAACAGTGATCTATGTAATCAGGAAACCAGTGACTCAATTCTTGCAAAAAGCAGCTCTTAGAAAACATTAAACAACAGTGTTTGGACTGAGGACTTTGTAAATGCTTGATAACTCATTAGACACCAAGTAAAAAGAGTATTATCTAAGTAAAAACCAGGGCTAAAGGTCACATTCCAGTTTTTATTTTCCTCTAAGCTCAGGCACCAATTATGTAACCTCATGGTAGCTTTAGTCCCTGGTGCACAGGGAGCCAGTAATATCTATGCAAGGGGAGAGATGGAGTCAGGCACTCAGGACCAGTGGGAAAGGCTGCCCCGAAGATGACAGCATAGCTCTTGACAACCCTTTCCCAGGTCCCTTTTGATTTTCCCAGGGACCCATGCCAGCTTCGGTTTCTGTTTCAGATTATTTCTCATCCACAATGCCCATTAGCCATAAGGCTGTCCGGATCACAGAACCCAAGAAGTACTTTGGATTAAGGTAAAAGTGACTCTGTGGCATTATTCTCCCAAGGGACAGACCTGCTACTCCCATTTTGTCTCTAGAGGACAACATGGCATCTTGACCAGCTCAGCACCTAAACACACTCAGCAGTTCTAAAGAGCAACAGGTTCAGCAAACAGGATATGTATGACCACGCTGCACTGTGAGAGTGGGGGTGGGGGGTCTGTTTGCTAAATAAAAGAATAGGCACCCCCAGCTAATGCTTCCTGCCTTGACTAAGGTTAGTAGTCACAGGAAGTCTTGGTTCTACCAACAGCAGCCTGCATAATTGACAGTTTTCCATGTGACTTCTGTCCCAGAGACCTGGCATTACCTCCCCTTGACATAGAGGGTTCCAGCTCCCTAGGCTGCAGACTTTGACTAAGTTCTCTGTGTGTTGATTCTAGGTTTAGTTCTAAGCTTTGACAGTGCTATAAGCATACAGATTAACCCTGGGAAGTTTGGAATGCCACTGTTCCCTGAATGTGGCTCAGGGCTGATTTCTGACCTATAGCTCCTCTATCTATTTGGGATATAATTAAATAATGCAAATTAATTGTAATAATTTCTCAAGTGAATAAAACTACTTTGGTAATTTCAAGTTCATATAGTGAAGCACAGATCTGAGCATGACTTAGGTGGGAGGGCGCATCTGAAGCTCTGGCTCACCAGTACTGTTGTCACCATTCGTTCAGGTGACTTTTGGCTGATGTCCAGACTGGCCTCTAGAATGCCAGTTATGGCTTTTCAGCAAGATGCCAGAAAAATATATTTATGGCCCCTTAGGATCATTAGTGCTTTGAAAGAAGAGCACCAGGTTGGGTCCTGGATTTTCAGGGATGCCCCTGCAGGGTTGACAGTTATCATCCTGACTCTTGGAAGAAGCTGTCTCTGAGAAAGGCCCAGCCATGCTCAGAGGTAAACCCATGCACAACCTGGACAGTGTCCATCCCTGTCCTTGTGCCTTAGCACTTTCTACTGTCCTTAGTAAATGCCCATTTGGTGCACAGACAGAGCCTACAAGATGCTTGGTCCAAGGACTCTGGATGTGCAGGGAGGCTCTCAAGGACATGGTAGCTTTTTACAACTCTCCTTATGCCATGTGAATCAAAAGGTGTTTTGTAAATGTTCCTAAATATAACTCTTAAGAGTTGCATGTCTTGGAAGAGAATGGGGAAAGAAGTATTCCAAGTAAAACTCTGTGTGGGCTTGTGTTAAGGTCATCCTAGATCATTGCAACACACACTCCCAATAGCCCATTGAGCAAAGGGCCTTGCCTTGTTTTTTCCTATCCCCACCCACTGTAGATTTGTTTACCCTCTAGGTGAAAAAATAAAACACAATTACAAAGTTCATTGTTCTTTAGCCGCCTGAGAGAACATCTTTCTGTCATAATTTTGTTCCTCCATGACCCAAGGGGTTCCCAGCATTTCATTGGGATGAATGCAGAAGTTCTTCTGGGCAATGAAAGGTACCTGTGTGTTGTGCCGGGGTGAGTGGGGGTTCCGAGCACTGGCCGAGACTCTGGGGCCCACTCTGGTCCCTAACTCGTGATTGCATTGTGAGGAAAGCAGCTGTTTTGAGGGTAGCTTCAAGGAGAGTCTGCATCTAGACAGATTACTAGTTCCAAGTCTTTTCTTCATCTTTGCAGGTTTAAGAAACTGATGTAACTTGTTCATCAAGAACTGATATAGGGGAAGCCAGGATGGCTCAGAGGGTTAAGCACTCACTTTGCAGCCCCGGGGACTAAGGATCGAATCCTGGCCTCGGCCCGTGTAGACCCATATGCTGAACTGGGGTGTGCTTCCCATGCCGGGGGCTCCCAGCCCAGTTCCTGCCCTGCGTGGCCCCTATCCACCTGTGTGGAACGAAACAATGTCGAAAATGACATACAACTGTGGAGACTACTCCGGACCCTCCCCCTTATCTCTGTTTCTGTCTCTGTCAAAAAAAAACAATCTTAAAAAAACAAAAAGAGAACTGATATAGCAGAGAAACATGTCATTTTAACCTGTCCCCATTAGAAACTGATTTATCAGCCTGTCTGGAGCTCTGTTTGTTCTTTTGTATGGTCGTGTGTTTTATGTGATTGTCTCTGTTCTTATGCGCATTGGGCAGTGAACCCTTCCTCGGTAATAGGGCAAGAAGGATGAGACGTACCAAAAGAGTTCCTGACCTAAGATGGGCTGTGGGACAGCCCACTGGGTGACAGGAGGGAGAAGGGACATGCAAACACAGGTTGGGAGCGTGGGTTTTTTTTCCTCGTGACTAGGAAGCAGTGCTGCCAGCTTATGGGGGAAGAGGTATGGGAGGTCTAGGGGGAGAGAAAAGGTGTGTAAGCCTCATGCAAGAGTGGCAGGGGGGTGCCCACATGGACATTTGCCCACAAACAGAAGTGCACTGTAGGTGACATGCTGTGCTCTTCTTTGAGCTCAACAATATGTCATATAAGTTTGTAGAGAGCTGCTTTGCTCTTGGGAATGGCTTCACAGTAGTTCATTGTAGAAGCATCACATAATTTATTATGATTTATGATTTGTTGCTTTATACCTATGGATGAAAATTTAGGCAGCTTCCAATGCTGGAGTACTTGTGTGTACATCATCTCACACATTTAGCAGTGTTCTGAAGGAAGCACGCTGAGATACAGAATTGCTGGAGAAAAACATGGGTGCCTTATTTCAATAGACAGGTGACTTGTCCTCACAGACAATCAATTTGCACTCCCACCAACAGTATACGAACATGCCTGTGTCTCTGGGCCCTCAGCATCACAGTGCATTCTGTAACTTTTTGATACTTGCCAATATGTTAGGTAAAAATGTGTCTCGTTGTATTTTTGCTGTGCATTTTCATTGTTATGAATGAGAACGAACACTTTTTGTACATTTGTATTTCCTTTACAGTTACCTTTCAGTGAATTATCTATTTGTGCTGTTCCGTGATAGACTTTTTTCTTATCTATTTATAGAAGTTCTTATATATTGAAAAAAATAGCCCCTAATCAGTGCTAGGGGTTGCAAATATTTCTTCCCAGTCTTTTGACCTTGTTTATCTTTCCTTTTTTTTCATGCAGGATTTTTTTGCCCTTTTTATATAGATTTTTTTTTAAATGAATTCTTATTTATTTTATGGCTACTAGAATTTTCTGTCACATTTAGAGAAGTGGGAGGAGTGTGGGCTCTGCGGTTAGACCTGCCTCTGCCACTCGCTGGTGGTGTTTTGCAGGCAAGTTGCACAAGCACTTCACAAACAAGAGGTAAGAATGTCTGGGGTGTGTGTGTAAGTAACACTACCTGGGAGATGCTGAGTGAACATCAGTTTCTTTCTTTTCTTCCATGTCAGTCCCCAAAGCTGACCACATAACCATGGCATGGTCAGTGCTATTTGCTTCCAGAATTCTTCTGGAAAATTGCAAGAAGTCCATAATTTCCTAGGCACATGCCTTGTAACTCTTTGATGTCCATCTGGCCAGCACTCAGAGGTGACATTAACTCCAGAGGAGAGCGAATTTCCTAGAGACACTGTTCTTAACTTCCTTGGGTCCAGAGGCAGCCAAGGACCTCGCCCCTCAGAGATGGAGAAGCATGTCTCACAGAGTGGCCCTCAGACACTTGCTTCAGAATGACCCAGGGTCATGGAGTTTCCTGGCCTCCCTGGGCCGTTGAGGGTAGGCTGTGTGCACATGTGAAGCTTGAGATCCACTGCTTTGACTCTTCCTCTGATCCTTCTCCTGGGAAGTATTTTGGGAACCAGAGACAAAAGAGCTGCACACTTCGCTCTCTGTCTTTCCTGCCAAGAGAATTGCAGTGCCTGCCGGCCCATCGCTCACCAGAAGCTGCGTGACTGTGGAGGATGCTGGCAGGAGACCAGGACTGCGGCCCACGGAGCTGCCAGGGAGCTGCCTTCCCAGCTGAGTGGGCAGAAGCCCATCTTACTTCTTCCTCTGTGTGTGTGTGTGTGTGTGTGTGTGTGTGTGTGTGTGTGTGTGTGAGAGAGAGAGAGAGAGAGAGAGAGAGAGACACACACACACACACACACACACACACACACACACACATTGTGAGAAAGGGGTTGCCAATATGCATCCCCTTTCCATTTTATGTCCATAACATCTGCACCAAACTTTTGCAGAAGAGAGATTATGCTGTCTGAGATACAAATGTGGATTTGGGGTTATTGATTTTATAAGAGTCTTTCTAGAGTCACTTGTAGATTAGTAAATGTCAGAGCATTGAGTTAGAGGCCTGCAAATGGGATATTACTTGAGGAACAGGTGGAAAGAGGATTTTGTTTTTATTAGGGCAGAGAGGAATCACATGGGATTTTGAAAGTGTGGTGGGGTTTGGACTGGGGACTCTGAAGGAAATGGTAGATAGAGGGTTTCTGGGGGAGGGTTCCAAGAAAGAGGACTTGAGACCCCAGTAGAGAAAACTATTTCTACCTAGAGCTCTTCCAAACCAGAGCTGTGTCTGAAACCCCACCAGAGAGAACTCCATTTTATTAGGGCCAGGGCTGGGTGTGGCTGGCCAACTTGGGGATTTGATTGTTTGAACCATAAAAAAGGCATATGTTAAGACCTCCAGAGAGAAATTCTTGTTTGATCTTAAAACTAAGAACAGTTGTCTTTCTTCTGAACTCTTAGTTTGTTCATTGTGGGCACTGGAACTGACTCTGTATCTTTTTCATGGGTGGTCAGGACACAGCATTAAAGCTGTAACCTACCCATTAATTGCTTCATCTTCCTCTTTGGGAAATTTGCCTTCCCTACTAGTCAGTGCTGTGGTCCCTGCCCACCAGCTCAGCCAATCATAATCACCCTCACTTGAGTGCCTGGTCCTGGGTGCCCATCAGCGCCCTTCCTTGGCATTCTGACTGGAGCTGACAGCCCTTTCCAACCTGAGCCCAAGGCTGGAAAGGTTCTTCCTGGACCTGCTTCTGCTTAAGGGACAGAAGCCTGAGAGATTGAGTACCTGCACTCAGAGAGAAGTAGGAAAGGGGGAGGACATGGAAGCCTTTGGTCCCTGTTATTCCTAAGACCAGTTTCTCTTCCTCCTCCTGAGCCAGTAACATTCTGATCTTAAAATAGAGTTAGAGTTCTGTCTCTTGCAATGCCGAGTCCTAACTAATAAACTTCTCACTTTTAATTGACTTAATCTCACTGTACTTTTTGTCCCCCTGGAGGTTATTCTCTCTAGAACAAGGTGATGAAGGAAAGAATGGGGACTGGAAGGGAGGAGAGAAGCAGAGAAGGAAAGAAGAAAAAGGAAACTGAATAAGTCAAGTTTGTAACTAATACAAGTACCCAATATTTAACTGTGCCAGCCTCATAGCTGTGTCCCTTGACCATTGCCCCCCATCCCAATCTTCGCTGTGGTCAGGTAGCCCAGGCCCTTGTGACCAGCCATTTCCCCCAGAGCCTGCAGCCTGAACATGTTTGTTCCCAAGCCCATTCTAAGTACCTGTAGGATGGAAGGCTCAGGAGGCTGTAAGCCCCACCTTCTGTGTGGATAGGTAGCTCCTGACCCCACAGTGTTTGTGAGATGCCAGACACATTTTTCAGAAGCCCAACTCAGGAGGAGACCTGGGCTATTCTTGTCACTCTGGAGATTCAGATGTGCATCTCTGATGAGTGTTCGTGCAGCTAGAGTGTATAAATATCCTCCTATAGGAAAGCACTTTCCCCTTGGTAATTGAAGAAGGCCTGATTAAAGCTTACTAAGGAGTGGGCTTATCAGTGACCAGTAGTGATTTTTTTAAAAGATTTATTTTATTGTTTGAGAGAAGTTGAGAGACAGAGAGAGAAGTGGGGAGGTCCCAGAGCAATCTTCTTTTGTTCGTTTAAGATTTATTTTATTGTTTTTGACAGAGAGAGAGAGAGAAACACAGAGAAGGGGGGTAGGGCCCAGAGCAGTCTCCATAGTTGTATGTCATCAGTTTTCAACATAGTTTTATTCCACACAGGTGGGCAGGGGGCTGTGCAGGGCAGGAACTGGGCCTGGCACCTCCCACATGGAAAGCATGGCCCCATGAGCTGGGGGCCAGACTGGGGGCCTCCCACATGGGAAACTCACCCCAGTAAGAACTGAACTTGGGGCAAGTTTAGCATATGGGTTTGTACAGTCTGAGGCTGGGATTCGATCCTCAGACCCGGGGGCTGCAAGACGAGCGCTTAACACACTGAGCCATCCCAACATCCCCCAGAGCAGTCTTTTTTTTTTTTTTTTTTTTTTTAAGATTTATTTTTATTGTTTTTGACAGAGAGAGACAGAAAGAGACAGAGATAGAGAGAGGGGGGAGGGCCCAGAACAGTCTCCATAGTTGCACTCATCGGTTTTTCCACATAGTTTCACTCCACAGGTGGGTGCGGGGCTGCGCAGGGCAGGAACTGGGCCGGTGTCTCACCCCAGTGAGAACTGAACCGGGGGCACTCCTCAGTTTAGCATATGTGTCCGCATGGGCTGAGGCCAGAATTCGATCCTTGGTCCCCAGGGCTTCAAAGTGAGCACTTAACCCACTGAGCCAT